>CAKAJI010000788.1:0-123227 GCA_916610255.1 Lasioglossum lativentre | reverse complement strand
AAGGTATTTTCAGAGATACACTGCATATTAAGTTATACTATACGGTATTTATACTGATAAACTACAAATTACTATATATTATAAGGTATTTTCAATGATTCACTGCATATTACGTTATATTATAATGTATTTGCAATGATACTCTGCATTTAGATTATATTATATGGTATTTTCAATGATAGACTGCATATTATGATATATTATAAGGTATTTTCAATGATACACTGCATATTACGTTATATTATAAGGTATTTACATTGATACACTACAAATTACCATATATTATAAGGTATTTTCAATGATACACTGCATAATACGTTATATCATAAGGTATTTTCAATGATACACTGCATATTACGTTATATTATAAGGTATTTTCAATGATACACTACATATTACGTTATATTATAAGGTATTTTCAATGATAAACTACTAAATATTATACGGTATTTTCAATGATACACTGCATATTACGTTATATTATAAGGTATTTTCAATGATACACTGCATATAACGTTATATTATAAGGTATTTTCAATGATACACTCCATATTACGTAATATTATAAGGTATTTTCAATGATACACTGCATATTACGTTATATTATATGGTATTTTCAATTGTAAACTACTATACATGATAAGGTATTTTCAATGATACACTGCATATGACGTTATATTATAAGGTATTTTCAATGACACACTGCATATTACGTTATATTATAAGGTATTTGCAATGATACACTGCATATTACGATATATTATATGGTATTTTCAATGATACACTGCATATTATGAGATATTATAAGGTATTTTCAATGATACACTGCATATTACGTTATATTATAAGGTATTTTCAATGATACACTGCATATTATGGTATATTATAAGGTATTTTCAATGATACACTGCATATTACGTTATATTAATATATAAGGTATTTTCAATGACACACTGCATATTACGTTATATTATAAGGTATTTTCAATGATACACTGCATATTACGATATATTATCTGGTATTTTCAATGATACACTGCATATTATGATATATTATAAGGTATTTTCAATGATACACTGCATGTTACGTTATATTATAAGGTATTTTCATTGATACACTACAAATTACCATATATTATATGGCATTTTCAATGATACACTCCATAATACGTTATATCATAAGGTATTTTCAATGATACACTGCATATTACGTTATATTATAAGGTATTTTCAATGATAAACTACAATATATTATAAGGTATTTTCAATGATAAGCTACTATATATTATAAGGTATTTTCAATGATACACTGCATATTACGTGATATTATAAGGTGTTTTCAATGTTACACTGCATACTACGTTATATTATAAGGTATTTTCAATGATACACTGTATATTACGTTATATTATAAGGTATTTTCAATGATACACTGTATATTACGTTATATTATAAGGTATTTTCATTGATACACTACAAATTACCATATATTATAAGGTATTTTCAATGATACACTGCATATTACGTTATATTATAAGGTATTTTCAACGATACACTGCATATTATGGTATATTATAAGGTATTTTCAATGATACACTGCATATTACGTTATATTAATATATAAGGTATTTTCAATGACACACTGCATATTACGTTATATTATAAGGTATTTTCAATGATGCACTGCATATTACGATATATTATCTGGTATTTTCAATGATACACTGCATATTATGATATATTATAAGGTATTTTCAATGATACACTGCATGTTACGTTATATTATAAGGTATTTTCGATGACACACTGCATATTACGTTATATTATAAGCTATTTTCAATGATACACTGCATATTACGTTATATTATAAGGTATTTTCAATGATACACTGCATATAACGTTATATTATAAGGTATTTTCAATGATACACTCCATATTACGTAATATTATAAGGTATTTTCAATGATACACTGCATATTACGTTATATTATAAGGTATTTTCGATGACACACTGCATATTACGTTATATTATAAGCTATTTTCAATGATACACTGCATATTACGTTATATTATAAGGTATTTTCAATGACACACTGCATATTACGTTATATTATAAGGTATTTTCAATGATACACTGCATATTACGTTATATTATAAGGTATTTTCGATGATAGACTGCATATCACGTTATTTTATAAGGTATTTTCAGAGATACACTGCATATTAAGTTATACTATACGGTATTTATACTGATAAACTACAAATTACTATATATTATAAGGTATTTTCAATGATTCACTGCATATTACGTTATATTATAATGTATTTGCAATGATACTCTGCATTTAGATTATATTATATGGTATTTTCAATGATAGACTGCATATTATGATATATTATAAGGTATTTTCAATGATACACTGCATATTACGTTATATTATAAGGTATTTTCGATGACACACTGCATATTACGTTATATTATAAGCTATTTTCAATGATACACTGCATATTACGTTATATTATAAGGTATTTTCAATGATACACTGCATATTACGTTATATTATAAGGTATTTTCAATGATACACTGCATATTACGTTATATTATAAGGTATTTTCGATGATAGGCTGCATATCACGTTATTTTATAAGGTATTTTCAGAGATACACTGCATATTAAGTTATACTATACGGTATTTATACTGATAAACTACAAATTACTATATATTATAAGGTATTTTCAATGATTCACTGCATATTACGTTATATTATAATGTATTTCCAATGATACTCTGCATTTAGATTATATTATATTGTATTTTCAATGATAGACTGCATATTATGATATATTATAAGGTATTTTCAATGATACACTGCATATTACGTTATATTATAAGGTATTTACATTGATACACTACAAATTACCATATATTATAAGGTATTTTCAATGATACACTGCATAATACGTTATATCATAAGGTATTTTCAATGATAAACTACTATATATTATAAGGTATTTTCAATGATACACTGCATATTACGTAATATTATAAGGTGTTTTCAATGTTACACTGCATACTACGTTATATTATAAGGTATTTTCATTGATACACTACAAATTACCATATATTATAAGGTATTTTCAATGATACACTGCATATTACGTTATATTATAAGGTATTTTCGATGATAGACTGCATATCACGTTATTTTATAAGGTATTTTCAGAGATACACTGCATATTAAGTTATACTATACGGTATTTATACTGATAAACTACAAATTACTATATATTATAAGGTATTTTCAATGATTCACTGCATATTACGTTATATTATAATGTATTTCCAATGATACTCTGCATTTAGATTATATTATATGGTATTTTCAATGATAGACTGCATATTATGATATATTATAAGGTATTTTCAATGATACACTGCATATTACGTTATATTATAAGGTATTTTCGATGACACACTGCATATTACGTTATATTATAAGCTATTTTCAATGATACACTGCATATTACGTTATATTATAAGGTATTTTCAATGACACACTGCATATTACGTTATATTATAAGGTATTTTCAATGATACACTGCATATTACGTTATATTATAAGGTATTTTCGATGATAGGCTGCATATCACGTTATTTTATAAGGTATTTTCAGAGATACACTGCATATTAAGTTATACTATACGGTATTTATACTGATAAACTACAAATTACTATATATTATAAGGTATTTTCAATGATTCACTGCATATTACGTTATATTATAATGTATTTCCAATGATACTCTGCATTTAGATTATATTATATTGTATTTTCAATGATAGACTGCATATTATGATATATTATAAGGTATTTTCAATGATACACTGCATATTACGTTATATTATAAGGTATTTACATTGATACACTACAAATTACCATATATTATAAGGTATTTTCAACGATACACTGCATAATACGTTATATCATAAGGTATTTTCAATGATAAACTACTATATATTATAAGGTATTTTCAATGATACACTGCATATTACGTAATATTATAAGGTGTTTTCAATGTTACACTGCATACTACGTTATATTATAAGGTATTTTCAATGATACACTGTATATTACGTTATATTATAAGGTATTTTCATTGATACACTACAAATTACCATATATTATAAGGTATTTTCGATGACACACTGCATATTACGTTATATTATAAGCTATTTTCAATGATACACTGCATATTACGTTATATTATAAGGTATTTTCAATGACACACTGCATATTACGTTATATTATAAGGTATTTTCAATGATACACTGCATATTACGTTATATTATAAGGTATTTTCGATGATAGGCTGCATATCACGTTATTTTATAAGGTATTTTCAGAGATACACTGCATATTAAGTTATACTATACGGTATTTATACTGATAAACTACAAATTACTATATATTATAAGGTATTTTCAATGATTCACTGCATATTACGTTATATTATAATGTATTTCCAATGATACTCTGCATTTAGATTATATTATATGGTATTTTCAATGATAGACTGCATATTATGATATATTATAAGGTATTTTCAATGATACACTGCATATTACGTTATATTATAAGGTATTTACATTGATACACTACAAATTACCATATATTATAAGGTATTTTCAATGATACACTGCATAATACGTTATATCATAAGGTATTTTCAATGATAAACTACTATATATTATAAGGTATTTTCAATGATACACTGCATATTACGTTATATTATAAGGTGTTTTCAATGTTACACTGCATACTACGTTATATTATAAGGTATTTTCATTGATACACTACAAATTACCATATATTATAAGGTATTTTCAATGATACACTGCATATTACGTTATATTATAAGGTATTTTCGATGATAGACTGCATATCACGTTATTTTATAAGGTATTTTCAGAGATACACTGCATATTAAGTTATACTATACGGTATTTATACTGATAAACTACAAATTACTATATATTATAAGGTATTTTCAATGATTCACTGCATATTACGTTATATTATAATGTATTTCCAATGATACTCTGCATTTAGATTATATTATATGGTATTTTCAATGATAGACTGCATATTATGATATATTATAAGGTATTTTCAATGATACACTGCATATTACGTTATATTATAAGGTATTTTCAATGACACACTGCATATTACGTTATATTATAAGCTATTTTCAATGATACACTGCATATTACGTTATATTATAAGGTATTTTCAATGACACACTGCATATTACGTTATATTATAAGGTATTTTCAATGATACACTGCATATTACGTTATATTATAAGGTATTTTCGATGATAGGCTGCATATCACGTTATTTTATAAGGTATTTTCAGAGATACACTGCATATTAAGTTATACTATACGGTATTTATACTGATAAACTACAAATTACTATATATTATAAGGTATTTTCAATGATTCACTGCATATTACGTTATATTATAATGTATTTCCAATGATACTCTGCATTTAGATTATATTATATTGTATTTTCAATGATAGACTGCATATTATGATATATTATAAGGTATTTTCAATGATACACTGCATATTACGTTATATTATAAGGTATTTACATTGATACACTACAAATTACCATATATTATAAGGTATTTTCAATGATACACTGCATAATACGTTATATCATAAGGTATTTTCAATGATAAACTACTATATATTATAAGGTATTTTCAATGATACACTGCATATTACGTAATATTATAAGGTGTTTTCAATGTTACACTGCATACTACGTTATATTATAAGGTATTTTCAATGATACACTGTATATTACGTTATATTATAAGGTATTTTCATTGATACACTACAAATTACCATATATTATAAGGTATTTTCAATGATACACTGCATATTACGTTATATGATAAGGTATTTTCAATGATACACTGCATATTATGGTATATTATAAGGTATTTTCAATGATACACTGCATATTACGTTATATTAATATATAAGGTATTTTCATTGATACACTGCATATTACGTTATATTATAAGGTATTTTCAATGATAAACTACTATATATTATAAGGTATTTTCAATGATAAACTACTAAATATTATACGGTATTTTCAATGATACACTGCATATTACGTTATATTATAAGGTATTTTCAATGAGACACTGCATATAACGTTATATTATAAGGTATTTTCAATGATACACTCCATATTACGTAATATTATAAGGTATTTTCAATGATACACTGCATATTACGTTCTATTATATGGTATTTTCAATTGTAAACTACTATACATCATAAGGTATTTTCAATGATACACTGCATATGACGTTATATTATAAGGTATTTTCAATGACACACTGTATATTACGTTATATTATAAGGTATTTTCAATGATACACTGCATATTACGTTATATTATAAGGTATTTTCAATGATACACTGCATATAACGTTATATTATAAGGTATTTTCAATGATACACTCCATATTACGTAATATTATAAGGTATTTTCAATGATACACTGCATATTACGTTATATTATAAGGTATTTTCGATGACACACTGCATATTACGTTATATTATAAGCTATTTTCAATGATACACTGCATATTACGTTATATTATAAGGTATTTTCAATGACACACTGCATATTACGTTATATTATAAGGTATTTTCAATGATACACTGCATATTACGTTATATTATAAGGTATTTTCGATGATAGACTGCATATCACGTTATTTTATAAGGTATTTTCAGAGATACACTGCATATTAAGTTATACTATACGGTATTTATACTGATAAACTACAAATTACTATATATTATAAGGTATTTTCAATGATTCACTGCATATTACGTTATATTATAATGTATTTCCAATGATACTCTGCATTTAGATTATATTATATGGTATTTTCAATGATAGACTGCATATTATGATATATTATAAGGTATTTTCAATTATACACTGCATATTACGTTATATTATAAGGTATTTTCGATGACACACTGCATATTACGTTATATTATAAGCTATTTTCAATGATACACTGCATATTACGTTATATTATAAGGTATTTTCAATGACACACTGCATATTACGTTATATTATAAGGTATTTTCAATGATACACTGCATATTACGTTATATTATAAGGTATTTTCGATGATAAGCTGCATATCACGTTATTTTATAAGGTATTTTCAGAGATACACTGCATATTAAGTTATACTATACGGTATTTATACAGATAAACTACAAATTACTATATATTATAAGGTATTTTCAATGATTCACTGCATATTACGTTATATTATAATGTATTTCCAATGATACTCTGCATTTAGATTATATTATATTGTATTTTCAATGATAGACTGCATATTATGATATATTATAAGGTATTTTCAATGATACACTGCATATTACGTTATATTATAAGGTATTTACATTGATACACTACAAATTACCATATATTATAAGGTATTTTCAATGATACACTGCATAATACGTTATATCATAAGGTATTTTCAATGATAAACTACTATATATTATAAGGTATTTTCAATGATACACTGCATATTACGTTATATTATAAGGTATTTGCGATGACACACTGCATATTACGTTATATTATAAGCTATTTTCAATGATACACTGCATATTACGTTATATTATAAGGTATTTTCAATGACACACTGCATATTACGTTATATTATAAGGTATTTTCAATGATACACTGCATATTACGTTATATGATAAGGTATTTTCAATGATACACTTGCATATTATGGTATATTATAAGGTATTTTCAATGATACACTGCATATTACGTTATATTAATATATAAGGTATTTTCATTGATACACTGCATATTACGTTATATTATAAGGTATTTTCAATGATAAACTACTATATATTATAAGGTATTTTCAATGATAAACTACTAAATATTATACGGTATTTTCAATGATACACTGCATATTACGTTATATTATAAGGTATTTTCAATGATACACTGCATATTATGATATATTATAAGGTATTTGCAATGATACACTGCATATTACGATATATTATATGGTATTTTCAATGATACACTGCATACTATGATATATTATAAGGTATTTTCAATGATACACTGCATATTACGTTATATTATAAGGTATTTTCGATGACACACTGCATATTACGTTATATTATAAGCTATTTTCAATGATACACTCCATATTACGTAATATTATAAGGTATTTTCAATGATACACTGCATATTACGTTATATTATATGGTATTTTCAATTGTAAACTACTATACATCATAAGGTATTTTCAATGATACACTGCATATGACGTTATATTATAAGGTATTTTCAATGACACACTGTATATTACGTAATATTATAAGGTATTTGCAATGATACACTGCATATTACGATATATTATATGGTATTTTCAATGATACACTGCATATTATGATATATTATAAGGTATTTTCAATGATACACTGCATATTACGTTATATTATAAGGTATTTCGATGACACACTGCATATTACGTTATATTATAAGCTATTTTCAATGATACACTGCATATTACGTTATATTATAAGGTATTTTCAATGATAAACTACTATATATTATAAGGTATTTTCAATGGTACACTGCATATTACGTTATATTATAAGGTATTTTCAATGATAAACTACTAAATATTATACGGTATTTTCAATGATACACTGCATATTACGTTATATTATAAGGTATTTTCAATGATACACTGCATATAACGTTATATTATAAGGTATTTTCAATGATACACTCCATATTACGTAATATTATAAGGTATTTTCAATGATACACTGTATATTACGTTATATTATAAGGTATTTTCAATTGTAAACTACAAATTACCATATATTATAAGGTATTTTCAATGATACACTGCATATTACGTTATATTATAAGGTATTTTCAATGATAAACTACTATATATTATAAGGTATTTTCAATGATAAGCTACTATATATTATAAGGTATTTTCAACGATACACTGCATATTACGTTATATTATAAGGTATTTTCAATGATACACTGCATATAACGTTATATTGTAAGGTATTTTCAATGATACACTCCATATTACGTAATATTATAAGGTATTTTCAATGATACACTGCATATTACGTTATATTGTATGGTATTTTCAATTGTAAACTACTATACATCATAAGGTATTTTCAATGATACACTGCATATGACGTTATATTATAAGGTATTTTCAATGACACACTGTATATTACGTTATATTATAAGGTATTTGCAATGATACACTGCATATTACGATATATTATATGGTATTTTCAATGATACACTGCATATTATGATATATTATAAGGTGTTTTCAATGATACACTGCATATTACGTTATATTATAAGGTATTTTCGATGACACACTGCATATTACGTTATATTATAAGCTATTTTCAATGATACACTGCATATTACGTTATATTATAAGGTATTTTCAATGATAAACTACTATATATTATAAGGTATTTTCAATGGTACACTGCATATTACGTTATATTATAAGGTATTTTCAATGATAAACTACTAAATATTATACGGTATTTTCAATGATACACTGCATATTACGTTATATTATAAGGTAGTTTCGATGACACACTGCATATTACGTTATATTATAAGCTATTTTCAATGATACACTGCATATTACGTTATATTATAAGGTATTTTCAATGATAAACTACTATATATTATAAGGTATTTTCAATGGTACACTGCATATTACGTTATATTATAAGGTATTTTCAATGATAAACTACTAAATATTATACGGTATTTTCAATGATACACTGCATATTACGTTATATTATAAGGTATTTTCAATGATACACTGCATATAACGTTATATTATAAGGTATTTTCAATGATACACTCCATATTACGTAATATTATAAGGTATTTTCAATGATACACTGTATATTACGTTATATTATAAGGTATTTTCAATTGTAAACTACAAATTACCATATATTATAAGGTATTTTCAATGATACACTGCATATTACGTTATATGATAAGGTATTTTCAATGATACACTGCATATTATGGTATATTATAAGGTATTTTCAATGATACACTGCATATTACGTTATATTAATATATAAGGTATTTTCAATGACACACTGCATATTACGTTATATTATAAGGTATTTTCAATGATACACTGCATATTACGATATATTATATGGTATTTTCAATGATACACTGCATATTATGATATATTATAAGGTATTTTCAATGATACACTGCATATTACGTTATATTATAAGGTATTTACATTGATACACTACAAATTACCATATATTATAAGGTATTTTCAATGATACACTGCATAATACGTTATATCATAAGGTATTTTCATTGATACACTGCATATTACGTTATATTATAAGGTATTTTCAATGATAAACTACTATATATTATAAGGTATTTTCAATGATAAGCTACTATATATTATAAGGTATTTTCAATGATACACTGCATATTACGTTATATTATAAGGTATTTTCGATGACACACTGCATATTATGATATATTATAAGGTATTTTCAATGATACACTGCATATTACGTTATATTATAAGGTATTTACATTGATACACTACAAATTACCATATATTATAAGGTATTTTCAATGATACACTGCATAATACGTTATATCATAAGGTATTTTCATTGATACACTGCATATTACGTTATATTATAAGGTATTTTCAATGATAAACTACTATATATTATAAGGTATTTTCAATGATAAGCTACTATATATTATAAGGTATTTTCAACGATACACTGCATATTACGTTATATTATAAGGTATTTTCAATGATACACTGCATATAACGTTATATTATAAGGTATTTTCAATGATACACTCCATATTACGTAATATTATAAGGTATTTTCAATGATACACTGCATATTACGTTATATTATATGGTATTTTCAATTGTAAACTACTATACATCATAAGGTATTTTCAATGATACACTGCATATGACGTTATATTATAAGGTATTTTCAATGACACACTGTATATTACGTTATATTATAAGGTATTTGCAATGATACACTGCATATTACGATATATTATATGGTATTTTCAATAATACACTGCATATTATGATATATTATAAGGTGTTTTCAATGATACACTGCATATTACGTTATATTATAAGGTATTTTCGATGACACACTGCATATTACGTTATATTATAAGCTATTTTCAATGATACACTGCATATTACGTTATATTATAAGGTATTTTCAATGATAAACTACTATATATTATAAGGTATTTTCAATGGTACACTGCATATTACGTTATATTATAAGGTATTTTCAATGATAAACTACGAAATATTATACGGTATTTTCAATGATACACTGCATATTACGTTATATTATAAGGTATTTCCATTGATACACTGCATATGACGTTATATTATAAGGTATTTTCATTGATAAACTGCTATATATTATAAGGTATTTTCAATGATAAACTACTATATATTATAAGGTATTTTCAATGATACACTGCATATTACGTTATATTATAAGGTATTTTCAATGATACACTGCATATTACGTTATATTATAAGGTATTTTCAATGATACACTACAAATTACGATATATTATAAGGTATTTTCATTGATACACTACAAATTACCATAATTTCTAAGGTATTTTCAATGATACACTGTACGGTATTTTCAATGATAAACTACTATAAATTATAAGGTATTTTCAATGATACACTGCATATTACGTTATATCATAAGGTATTTTCAATGATACACTGCATATTACGTTATATTATAAGGTATTTTCAATGATAGACGGCATATTACATTATATTATAAGGTATTGTCAATGATACACTCCATATTACGTAATATTATAAGGTATTTTCAATGATACACTGCATATTACGTTATATTATATGGTATTTTCAATTGTAAACTACTATACATCATAAGGTATTTTCAATGATACACTGCATATGACGTTATATTATAAGGTATTTTCAATGGTACACTGCATATTACGTTATATTATAAGGTATTTTCAATGATAAACTACTAAATATTATACGGTATTTTCAATGATACACTGCATATTACGTTATATTATAAGGTATTTTCAATGATACACTGCATATAACGTTATATTATAAGGTATTTTCAATGATACACTCCATATTACGTAATATTATAAGGTATTTTCAATGATACACTGTATATTACGTTATATTATAAGGTATTTTCAATTGTAAACTACAAATTACCATATATTATAAGGTATTTTCAATGATACACTGCATATTACGTTATATGATAAGGTATTTTCAATGATACACTGCATATTATGGTATATTATAAGGTATTTTCAATGATACACTGCATATTACGTTATATTATAAGGTATTTTCAATGATAAACTACTATATATTATAAGGTATTTTCAATGGTACACTGCATATTACGTTATATTATAAGGTATTTTCAATGATAAACTGCATATTATGGTATATTATAAGGTATTTTCAATGATACACTGCATATTACGCTATATTATAAGGTATTTCCATTGATACACTACAAATTACCATATATTATATGGTATTTTCAATGATACACTGCATAATACGTTATATCATAAGGTATTTTCAATGATACACTGCATATTACGTTATATTATAAGGTATTTTCAACGATACACTGCATATTACGTTATATTATAAGGTATTTTCATTGATACACTACAAATTACCATATATTATAATGTATTTTCAATGATAAACTGCATATTATGATATATTATAAGGTATTTTCAATGATACACTGCATATTACGTTATATTATAAGGTATTTTCAATGATACACTGCATATAACGTTATATTATAAGGTATTTTCAATGATACACTCCATATTACGTAATATTATAAGGTATTTTCAATGATACACTGCATATTACGTTATATTATATGGTATTTTCAATTGTAAACTACTATACATCATAAGGTATTTTCAATGATACACTGCATATGACGTTATATTATAAGGTATTTTCAACGATACACTGCATATTACGTTATATTATAAGGTATTTTCATTGATACACTACAAATTACCATATATTATAATGTATTTTCAATGATAAACTGCATATTATGATATATTATAAGGTATTTTCAATGATACACTGCATATTACGTTATATTATAAGGTATTTTCAATGATACACTGCATATAACGTTATATTATAAGGTATTTTCAATGATACACTCCATATTACGTAATATTATAAGGTATTTTCAATGATACACTGCATATTACGTTATATTATATGGTATTTTCAATTGTAAACTACTATACATCATAAGGTATTTTCAATGATACACTGCATATGACGTTATATTATAAGGTATTTTCAATGACACACTGTATATTACGTTATATTATAAGGTATTTGCAATGATACACTGCATATTACGATATATTATATGGTATTTTCAATGATACACTGCATACTATGATATATTATAAGGTATTTTCAATGATACACTGCATATTACGTTATATTATAAGGTATTTTCGATGACACACTGCATATTACGTTATATTATAAGCTATTTTCAATGATACACTCCATATTACGTAATATTATAAGGTATTTTCAATGATACACTGCATATTACGTTATATTATATGGTATTTTCAATTGTAAACTACTATACATCATAAGGTATTTTCAATGATACACTGCATATGACGTTATATTATAAGGTATTTTCAATGACACACTGTATATTACGTTATATTATAAGGTATTTGCAATGATACACTGCATATTACGATATATTATATGGTATTTTCAATGATACACTGCATACTATGATATATTATAAGGTATTTTCTATGATACACTGCATATTACGTTATATTATAAGGTATTTTCGATGACACACTGCATATTACGTTATATTATAAGCTATTTTCAATGATACACTCCATATTACGTAATATTATAAGGTATTTTCAATGATACACTGCATATTACGTTATATTATATGGTATTTTCAATTGTAAACTACTATACATCATAAGGTATTTTCAATGATACACTGCATATTACGTTATATTATAAGGTATTTTCAATGATACACTGCATATTACGATATATTATAAGGTATTTGCAATGATACACTGCATATTACGATATATTATATGGTATTTTCAATGATACACTGCATATTATGATATATTATAAGGTATTTTCAATGATACACTGCATATTACGTTATATTATAAGGTATTTACATTGATACACTACAAATTACCATATATTATAAGGTATTTTCAATGATACACTGCATAATACGTTATATCATAAGGTATTTTCATTGATACACTGCATATTACGTTATATTATAAGGTATTTTCAATGATAAACTACTATATATTATAAGGTATTTTCAATGATAAACTACTATATATTATAAGGTATTTTCAATGGTACACTGCATATTACGTTATATTATAAGGTATTTTCAATGATACACTGCATATAACGTTATATTATAAGGTATTTTCAATGATACACTCCATATTACGTAATATTATAAGGTATTTTCAATGATACACTGCATATTACGTTATATTATATGGTATTTTCAATTGTAAACTACTATACATCATAAGGTATTTTCAATGATACACTGCATATGACGTTATATTATAAGGTATTTTCAATGACACACTGTATATTACGTTATATTATAAGGTATTTGCAATGATACACTGCATATTACGATATATTATATGGTATTTTCAATGATACACTGCATATTATGATATATTATAAGGTGTTTTCAATGATACACTGCATATTACGTTATATTATAAGGTATTTTCGATGACACACTGCATATTACGTTATATTATAAGCTATTTTCAATGATACACTGCATATTACGTTATATTATAAGGTATTTTCAATGATAAACTACTATATATTATAAGGTATTTTCAATGGTACACTGCATATTACGTTATATGATAAGGTATTTTCAATGATAAACTACTAAATATTATACGGTATTTTCAATGATACACTGCATATTACGTTATATTATAAGGTATTTTCAATGATACACTGCATATAACGTTATATTATAAGGTATTTTCAATGATATACTCCATATTACGTAATATTATAAGGTATTTTCAATGATACACTGTATATTACGTTATATTATAAGGTATTTTCAATTGTAAACTACAAATTACCATATATTATAAGGTATTTTCAATGATACACTGCATATTACGTTATATGATAAGGTATTTTCAATGATACACTGCATATTATGGTATATTATAAGGTATTTTCAATGATACACTGCATATTACGTTATATTAATATATAAGGTATTTTCAATGACACACTGCATATTACGTTATATTATAAGGTATTTTCAATGATACACTGCATATTACCATATATTATAATGTATTTTCAATGATAAACTGCATATTATGATATATTATAAGGTATTTTCAATGATACACTGCATATTACGTTATATTATAAGGTATTTTCAATGATACACTGCATATAACGTTATATTATAAGGTATTTTCAATGATACACTCCATATTACGTAATATTATAAGGTATTTTCAATGATACACTGCATATTACGTTATATTATATGGTATTTTCAATTGTAAACTACTATACATCATAAGGTATTTTCAATGATACACTGCATATGACGTTATATTATAAGGTATTTTCAATGACACACTGTATATTACGTTATATTATAAGGTATTTGCAATGATACACTGCATATTACGATATATTATATGGTATTTTCAATGATACACTGCATACTATGATATATTATAAGGTATTTTCAATGATACACTGCATATTACGTTATATTATAAGGTATTTTCGATGACACACTGCATATTACGTTATATTATAAGCTATTTTCAATGATACACTCCATATTACGTAATATTATAAGGTATTTTCAATGATACACTGCATATTACGTTATATTATATGGTATTTTCAATTGTAAACTACTATACATCATAAGGTATTTTCAATGATACACTGCATATGACGTTATATTATAAGGTATTTTCAATGACACACTGTATATTACGTTATATTATAAGGTATTTGCAATGATACACTGCATATTACGATATATTATATGGTATTTTCAATGATACACTGCATACTATGATATATTATAAGGTATTTTCAATGATACACTGCATATTACGTTATATTATAAGGTATTTTCGATGACACACTGCATATTACGTTATATTATAAGCTATTTTCAATGATACACTCCATATTACGTAATATTATAAGGTATTTTCAATGATACACTGCATATTACGTTATATTATATGGTATTTTCAATTGTAAACTACTATACATCATAAGGTATTTTCAATGATACACTGCATATTACGTTATATTATAAGGTATTTTCAATGATACACTGCATATTACGATATATTATAAGGTATTTGCAATGATACACTGCATATTACGATATATTATATGGTATTTTCAATGATACACTGCATATTATGATATATTATAAGGTATTTTCAATGATACACTGCAGATTACGTTATATTATAAGGTATTTACATTGATACACTACAAATTACCATATATTATAAGGTATTTTCAATGATACACTGCATAATACGTTATATCATAAGGTATTTTCATTGATACACTGCATATTACGTTATATTATAAGGTATTTTCAATGATAAACTACTATATATTATAAGGTATTTTCAATGATAAACTACTATATATTATAAGGTATTTTCAATGGTACACTGCATATTACGTTATATTATAAGGTATTTTCAATGATAAACTACTAAATATTATACGGTATTTTCAATGATACACTGCATATTACGTTATATTATAAGGTATTTTCAATGATACACTGCATATAACGTTATATTATAAGGTATTTTCAATGATACACTCCATATTACGTAATATTATAAGGTATTTTCAATGATACACTGTATATTACGTTATATTATAAGGTATTTTCAATTGTAAACTACAAATTACCATATATTATAAGGTATTTTCAATGATACACTGCATATTACGTTATATGATAAGGTATTTTCAATGATACACTGCATATTATGGTATATTATAAGGTATTTTCAATGATACACTGCATATTACGTTATATTAATATATAAGGTATTTTCAATGACACACTGCATATTACGTTATATTATAAGGTATTTTCAATGATACACTGCATATTACGATATATTATAAGGTATTTTCAATGATACACTGCATATTATGATATATTATAAGGTATTTTCAATGATACACTGCATATTACGTTATATTATAAGGTATTTACATTGATACACTACAAATTACCATATATTATAAGGTATTTTCAATGATACACTGCATAATACGTTATATCATAAGGTATTTTCATTGATACACTGCATATTACGTTATATTATAAGGTATTTTCAATGATAAACTACTATATATTATAAGGTATTTTCAATGATAAGCTACTATATATTATAAGGTATTTTCAATGATACACTGCATATTACGTTATATTATAAGGTATTTTCGATGACACACTGCATATTACGTTATATTATAAGCTATTTTCAATGATACACTGCATATTACGTTATATTATAAGGTATTTTCAATGATAAACTACTATATATTATAAGGTATTTTCAATGGTACACTGCATATTACGTTATATTATAAGGTATTTTCAATGATAAACTGCATATTATGGTATATTATAAGGTATTTTCAATGATACACTGCATATTACGCTATATTATAAGGTATTTCCATTGATACACTACAAATTACCATATATTATATGGTATTTTCAATGATACACTGCATAATACGTTATATCATAAGGTATTTTCAATGATACACTGCATATTACGTTATATTATAAGGTATTTTCAACGATACACTGCATATTACGTTATATTATAAGGTATTTTCATTGATACACTACAAATTACCATATATTATAATGTATTTTCAATGATAAACTGCATATTATGATATATTATAAGGTATTTTCAATGATACACTGCATATTACGTTATATTATAAGGTATTTTCAATGATACACTGCATATAACGTTATATTATAAGGTATTTTCAATGATACACTCCATATTACGTAATATTATAAGGTATTTTCAATGATACACTGCATATTACGTTATATTATATGGTATTTTCAATTGTAAACTACTATACATCATAAGGTATTTTCAATGATACACTGCATATGACGTTATATTATAAGGTATTTTCAATGACACACTGTATATTACGTTATATTATAAGGTATTTGCAATGATACACTGCATATTACGATATATTATATGGTATTTTCAATGATACACTGCATACTATGATATATTATAAGGTATTTTCAATGATACACTGCATATTACGTTATATTATAAGGTATTTTCGATGACACACTGCATATTACGTTATATTATAAGGTATTTTCAATGATACACTCCATATTACGTAATATTATAAGGTATTTTCAATGATACACTGCATATTACGTTATATTATATGGTATTTTCAATTGTAAACTACTATACATCATAAGGTATTTTCAATGATACACTGCATATGACGTTATATTATAAGGTATTTTCAATGACACACTGTATATTACGTTATATTATAAGGTATTTGCAATGATACACTGCATATTACGATATATTATATGGTATTTTCAATGATACACTGCATACTATGATATATTATAAGGTATTTTCAATGATACACTGCATATTACGTTATATTATAAGGTATTTTCGATGACACACTGCATATTACGTTATATTATAAGCTATTTTCAATGATACACTCCATATTACGTAATATTATAAGGTATTTTCAATGATACACTGCATATTACGTTATATTATATGGTATTTTCAATTGTAAACTACTATACATCATAAGGTATTTTCAATGATACACTGCATATTACGTTATATTATAAGGTATTTTCAATGATACACTGCATATTACGATATATTATAAGGTATTTGCAATGATACACTGCATATTACGATATATTATATGGTATTTTCAATGATACACTGCATATTATGATATATTATAAGGTATTTTCAATGATACACTGCATATTACGTTATATTATAAGGTATTTTCAATGATACACTGCATATAACGTTATATTATAAGGTATTTTCAATGATACACTGCATATTACGATATATTATAAGCTATTTGCAATGATACACTGCATATTACGATATATTATATGGTATTTTCAATGATACACTGCATATTATGATATATTATAAGGTATTTTCAATGATACACTGCATATTACGTTATATTATAAGGTATTTACATTGATACACTACAAATTACCATATATTATAAGGTATTTTCAATGATACACTGCATAATACGTTATATCATAAGGTATTTTCATTGATACACTGCATATTACGTTATATTATAAGGTATTTTCAATGATAAACTACTATATATTATAAGGTATTTTCAATGATAAGCTACTATATATTATAAGGTATTTTCAACGATACACTGCATATTACGTTATATTATAAGCTTTTTCAATGGTAAACTACTATATATTATAAGGTATTTTCAAAGATACACTGCATATTACGTTATATTATAAGGTATTTTCAATGATACACTGCATATTACGTTATACTATAAGGTATTTTCAATGATACACTACATATTACGTTATATTATAAGGTATTTTCAATGATAAACTACTAAATATTATACGGTATTTTCAATGATACACTGCATATTACGTTATATTATAAGGTATTTTCAATGATACACTGCATATAACGTTATATTATAAGGTATTTTCAATGATACACTCCATATTACGTAATATTATAAGGTATTTTCAATGATACACTGCATATTACGTTATATTATATGGTATTTTCAATTGTAAACTACTATACATCATAAGGTATTTTCAATGATACACTGCATATGACGTTATATTATAAGGTATTTTCAATGACACACTGTATATTACGTTATATTATAAGGTATTTGCAATGATACACTGCATATTACGATATATTATATGGTATTTTCAATGATACACTGCATACTATGATATATTATAAGGTATTTTCAATGATACACTGCATATTACGTTATATTATAAGGTATTTTCGATGACACACTGCATATTACGTTATATTATAAGCTATTTTCAATGATACACTCCATATTACGTAATATTATAAGGTATTTTCAATGATACACTGCATATTACGTTATATTATATGGTATTTTCAATTGTAAACTACTATACATCATAAGGTATTTTCAATGATACACTGCATATGACGTTATATTATAAGGTATTTTCAATGACACACTGTATATTACGTTATATTATAAGGTATTTGCAATGATACACTGCATATTACGATATATTATATGGTATTTTCAATGATACACTGCATATTATGATATAATATAAGGTATTTTCAATGATACACTGCATATTACGTTATATTATAAGGTATTTTCGATGACACACTGCATATTACGTTATATTATAAGCTATTTTCAATGATACACTGCATATTACGTTATATTATAAGGTATTTTCAATGATAAACTACTATATATTATAAGGTATTTTCAATGGTACACTGCATATTACGTTATATTATAAGGTATTTTCAATGATAAACTACTAAATATTATACGGTATTTTCAATGATACACTGCATATTACGTTATATTATAAGGTATTTTCAATGATACACTGCATATAACGTTATATTATAAGGTATTTTCAATGATACACTCCATATTACGTAATATTATAAGGTATTTTCAATGATACACTGTATATTACGTTATATTATAAGGTATTTTCAATTGTAAACTACAAATTACCATATATTATAAGGTATTTTCAATGATACACTGCATATTACGTTATATGATAAGGTATTTTCAATGATACACTGCATATTATGGTATATTATAAGGTATTTTCAATGATACACTGCATATTACGTTATATTAATATATAAGGTATTTTCAATGACACACTGCATATTACGTTATATTATAAGGTATTTTCAATGATACACTGCATATTACGATATATTATATGGTATTTTCAATGATACACTGCATATTATGATATATTATAAGGTATTTTCAATGATACACTGCATATTACGTTATATTATAAGGTATTTACATTGATACACTACAAATTACCATATATTATAAGGTATTTTCAATGATACACTGCATAATACGTTATATCATAAGGTATTTTCATTGATACACTGCATATTACGTTATATTATAAGGTATTTTCAATGATAAACTACTATATACTATAAGGTATTTTCAATGATAAGCTACTATATATTATAAGGTATTTTCAACGATACACTGCATATTACGTTATATTATAAGGTATTTTCAATGATACACTGCATATAACGTTATATTATAAGGTATTTTCAATGATACACTCCATATTACGTAATATTATAAGGTATTTTCAATGATACACTGCATATTACGTTATATTATATGGTATTTTCAATTGTAAACTACTATACATCATAAGGTATTTTCAATGATACACTGCATATGACGTTATATTATAATGTATTTTCAATGACACACTGTATATTACGTTATATTATAAGGTATTTGCAATGATACACTGCATATTACGATATATTATATGGTATTTTCAATGATACACTGCATATTATGAAATATTATAAGGTGTTTTCAATGATACACTGCATATTACGTTATATTATAAGGTATTTTCGATGACACACTGCATATTACGTTATATTATAAGCTATTTTCAATGATACACTGCATATTACGTTATATTATAAGGTATTTTCAATGATAAACTACTATATATTATAAGGTATTTTCAATGGTACACTGCATATTACGTTATATTATAAGGTATTTTCAATGATAAACTGCATATTATGGTATATTATAAGGTATTTTCAATGATACACTGCATATTACGTTATATTATAAGGTATTTCCATTGATACACTACAAATTACCATATATTATATGGTATTTTCAATGATACACTGCATAATACGTTATATCATAAGGTATTTTCAATGATACACTGCATATTACGTTATATTATAAGGTATTTTCAACGATACACTGCATATTACGTTATATTATAAGGTATTTTCATTGATACACTACAAATTACCATATATTATAATGTATTTTCAATGATAAACTGCATATTATGATATATTATAAGGTATTTTCAATGATACACTGCATATTACGTTATATTATAAGGTATTTTCAATGATACACTGCATATAACGTTATATTATAAGGTATTTTCAATGATACACTCCATATTACGTAATATTATAAGGTATTTGCAATGATACACTGCATATTACGATATATTATATGGTATTTTCAATGATACACTGCATACTATGATATATTATAAGGTATTTTCAATGATACACTGCATATTACGTTATATTATAAGGTATTTTCGATGACACACTGCATATTACGTTATATTATAAGCTATTTTCAATGATACACTCCATATTACGTAATATTATAAGGTATTTTCAATGATACACTGCATATTACGTTATATTATATGGTATTTTCAATTGTAAACTACTATACATCATAAGGTATTTTCAATGATACACTGCATATGACGTTATATTATAAGGTATTTTCAATGACACACTGTATATTACGTTATATTATAAGGTATTTGCAATGATACACTGCATATTACGATATATTATATGGTATTTTCAATGATACACTGCATATTATGATATATTATAAGGTATTTTCAATGATACACTGCATATTACGTTATATTATAAGGTATTTTCGATGACACACTGCATATTACGTTATATTATAAGCTATTTTCAATGATACACTGCATATTACGTTATATTATAAGGTATTTTCAATGATAAACTACTATATATTATAAGGTATTTTCAATGGTACACTGCATATTACGTTATATTATAAGGTATTTTCAATGATAAACTACTAAATATTATACGGTATTTTCAATGATACACTGCATATTACGTTATATTATAAGGTATTTTCGATGACACACTGCATATTACGTTATATTATAAGGTATTTTCAATGATACACTCCATATTACGTAATATTATAAGGTATTTTCAATGATACACTGTATATTACGTTATATTATAAGGTATTTTCAATTGTAAACTACAAATTACCATATATTATAAGGTATTTTCAATGATACACTGCATATTACGTTATATGATAAGGTATTTTCAATGATACACTGCATATTATGGTATATTATAAGGTATTTTCAATGATACACTGCATATTACGTTATATTAATATATAAGGTATTTTCAATGACACACTGCATATTACGTTATATTATAAGGTATTTTCAATGATACACTGCATATTACGATATATTATATGGTATTTTCAATGATACACTGCATATTATGATATATTATAAGGTATTTTCAATGATACACTGCATATTACGTTATATTATAAGGTATTTACATTGATACACTACAAATTACCATATATTATAAGGTATTTTCAATGATACACTGCATATTACGTTATATTATAAGGTATTTTCATTGATACACTGCATATTACGTTATATTATAAGGTATTTTCAATGATAAACTACTATATATTATAAGGTATTTTCAATGATAAGCTACTATATATTATAAGGTATTTTCAACGATACACTGCATATTACGTTATATTATAAGGTATTTTCAATGATACACTGCATATAACGTTATATTATAAGGTATTTTCAATGATACACTCCATATTACGTAATATTATAAGGTATTTTCAATGATACACTGCATATTACGTTATATTATATGGTATTTTCAATTGTAAACTACTATACATCATAAGGTATTTTCAATGATACACTGCATATGACGTTATATTATAAGGTATTTTCAATGACACACTGTATATTACGTTATATTATAAGGTATTTGCAATGATACACTGCATATTACGATATATTATATGGTATTTTCAATGATACACTGCATATTATGATATATTATAAGGTGTTTTCAATGATACACTGCATATTACGTTATATTATAAGGTATTTTCAATGACACACTGCATATTACGTTATATTATAAGGTATTTTCAATGATACACTGCATATTACGATATATTATATGGTATTTTCAATGATACACTGCATATTATGATATATTATAAGGTATTTTCAATGATATACTGCATATTACGTTATATTATAAGGTATTTACATTGATACACTACAAATTACCATATATTATAAGGTATTTTCAATGATACACTGCATAATACGTTATATCATAAGGTATTTTCATTGATACACTGCATATTACGTTATATTATAAGGTATTTTCATTGATACACTACAAATTACCATCTATTATAAGGTATTTTCAATGATACACTACATATTACGTTATATTATACGGTATTTTCAATGATACACTGCATATAACGTTATATTATATGGTATTTTCAATGATACACTGCATATTATGATATATTATAAGGTATTTTCAATGATACACTGCATATTACGTTATATTATAAGGTATTTTCAATGACACACTGTATATTACGTTATATTATAAGGTATTTGCAATGATACACTGCATATTACGATATATTATATGGTATTTTCAATGATACACTGCATATTATGATATATTATAAGGTGTTTTCAATGATACACTGCATATTACGTTATATTATAAGGTATTTTCGATGACACACTGCATATTACGTTATATTATAAGCTATTTTCAATGATACACTGCATATTACGTTATATTATAAGGTATTTTCAATGATAAACTACTATATATTATAAGGTATTTTCAATGGTACACTGCATATTACGTTATATTATAAGGTATTTTCAATGATAAACTGCATATTATGGTATATTATAAGGTATTTTCAATGATACACTGCATATTACGTTATATTATAAGGTATTTCCATTGATACACTACAAATTACCATATATTATATGGTATTTTCAATGATACACTGCATATTATGATATATTATAAGGTATTTGCAATGATACACTGCATATTACGATATATTATATGGTATTTTCAATGATACACTGCATACTATGATATATTATAATGTATTTTCAATGATACACTGCATATTACGTTATATTATAAGGTATTTTCGATGACACACTGCATATTACGTTATATTATAAGCTATTTTCAATGATACACTCCATATTACGTAATATTATAAGGTATTTTCAATGATACACTGCATATTACGTTATATTATATGGTATTTTCAATTGTAAACTACTATACATCATAAGGTATTTTCAATGATACACTGCATATGACGTTATATTATAAGGTATTTTCAATGACACACTGTATATTACGTTATATTATAAGGTATTTGCAATGATACACTGCATATTACGATATATTATATGGTATTTTCAATGATACACTGCATATTATGATATATTATAAGGTATTTTCAATGATACACTGCATATTACGTTATATTATAAGGTATTTTCGATGACACACTGCATATTACGTTATATTATAAGCTATTTTCAATGATACACTGCATATTACGTTATATTATAAGGTATTTTCAATGATACACTGCATATAACGTTATATTATAAGGTATTTTCAATGATACACTCCATATTACGTAATATTATAAGGTATTTTCAATGATACACTGTATATTACGTTATATTATAAGGTATTTTCAATTGTAAACTACAAATTACCATATATTATAAGGTATTTTCAATGATACACTGCATATTACGTTATATGATAAGGTATTTTCAATGATACACTGCATATTATGGTATATTATAAGGTATTTTCAATGATACACTGCATATTACGTTATATTAATATATAAGGTATTTTCAATGACACACTGCATATTACGTTATATTATAAGGTATTTTCAATGATACACTGCATATTACGATATATTATATGGTATTTTCAATGATACACTGCATATTATGATATATTATAAGGTATTTTCAATGATACACTGCATATTACGTTATATTATAAGGTATTTACATTGATACACTACAAATTACCATATATTATAAGGTATTTTCAATGATACACTGCATAATACGTTATATCATAAGGTATTTTCATTGATACACTGCATATTACGTTATATTATAAGGTATTTTCAATGATAAACTACTATATATTATAAGGTATTTTCAATGATAAGCTACTATATATTATAAGGTATTTTCAACGATACACTGCATATTACGTTATATTATAAGGTATTTTCAATGATACACTGCATATAACGTTATGTTATAAGGTATTTTCAATGATACACTCCATATTACGTAATATTATAAGGTATTTTCAATGATACACTGCATATTACGTTATATTATATGGTATTTTCAATTGTAAACTACTATACATCATAAGGTATTTTCAATGATACACTGCATATGACGTTATATTATAAGGTATTTTCAATGACACACTGTATATTACGTTATATTATAAGGTATTTGCAATGATACACTGCATATTACGATATATTATATGGTATTTTCAATGATACACTGCATATTATGATATATTATAAGGTGTTTTCAATGATACACTGCATATTACGTTATATTATAAGGTATTTTCGATGACACACTGCATATTACGTTATATTATAAGCTATTTTCAATGATACACTGCATATTACGTTATATTATAAGGTATTTTCAATGATAAACTACTATATATTATAAGGTATTTTCAATGGTACACTGCATATTACGTTATATTATAAGGTATTTTCAATGATAAACTGCATATTATGGTATATTATAAGGTATTTTCAATGATACACTGCATATTACGTTATATTATAAGGTATTTCCATTGATACACTACAAATTACCATATATTATATGGTATTTTCAATGATACACTGCATAATACGTTATATCATAAGGTATTTTCAATGATACACTGCATATGACGTTATATTATAAGGTATTTTCAATGACACACTGTATATTACGTTATATTATAAGGTATTTGCAATGATACACTGCATATTACGATATATTATATGGTATTTTCAATGATACACTGCATATTATGATATATTATAAGGTGTTTTCAATGATACACTGCATATTACGTTATATTATAAGGTATTTTCGATGACACACTGCATATTACGTTATATTATAAGCTATTTTCAATGATACACTGCATATTACGTTATATTATAAGGTATTTTCAATGATAAACTACTATATATTATAAGGTATTTTCAATGGTACACTGCATATTACGTTATATTATAAGGTATTTTCAATGATACACTGCATATTACGTTATATTATAAGGTATTTTCAACGATACACTGCATATTACGTTATATTATAAGGTATTTTCATTGATACACTACAAATTACCATATATTATAATGTATTTTCAATGATAAACTGCATATTATGATATATTATAAGGTATTTTCAATGATACACTGCATATTACGTTATATTATAAGGTATTTTCAATGATAAACTACTATATATTATAAGGTATTTTCAATGATACACTGCATATTACTTTATATTATAAGGTATTCTCAATGATAAACTACTATATATTATAAGGTATTTTCAATGATACACTGCATATTACGTTATATTATAAGGTATTTACATTGATACACTACAAATTACCATATATTATAAGGTATTTTCAATGATACACTGCATAATACGTTATATTATAAGGTATTTTCAATGACACACTGCATATTACGTTATATTATAAGGTATTTTCAATGATACACTGCATATTACGTTATATTATAAGGTATTTTCGATGATAGACTGCATATCACGTTATTTTATAAGGTATTTTCAGAGATACACTGCATATTAAGTTATACTATACGGTATTTATACTGATAAACTACAAATTACTATATATTATAAGGTATTTTCAATGATTCACTGCATATTACGTTATATTATAATGTATTTCCAATGATACTCTGCATTTAGATTATATTATATGGTATTTTCAATGATAGACTGCATATTATGATATATTATAAGGTATTTTCAATGATACACTGCATATTACGTTATATTATAAGGTATTTACATTGATACACTACAAATTACCATATATTATAAGGTATTTTCAATGATACACTGCATAATACGTTATATCATAAGGTATTTTCAATGATACACTGCATATTACGTTATATTATAAGGTATTTTCAATGATACACTGCATATAACGTTATATTATAAGGTATTTTCAATGATACACTCCATATTACGTAATATTATAAGGTATTTTCAATGATACACTGCATATTACGTTATATTATATGGTATTTTCAATTGTAAACTACTATACATCATAAGGTATTTTCAATGATACACTGCATATGACGTTATATTATAAGGTATTTTCAATGACACACTGTATATTACGTTATATTATAAGGTATTTGCAATGATACACTGCATATTACGATATATTATATGGTATTTTCAATGATACACTGCATATTATGATATATTATAAGGTATTTTCAATGATACACTGCATATTACGTTATATTATAAGGTATTTTCGATGACACACTGCATATTACGTTATATTATAAGCTATTTTCAATGATACACTGCATATTACGTTATATTATAAGGTATTTTCAATGATACACTGCATATTATGATATATTATAAGGTATTTTCAATGATACACTGCATATTACGTAATATTATAAGGTATTTTCAATGATACACTGCATATTACGTTATATTATATGGTATTTTCAATTGGAAACTACTATATATCATAAGGTATTTTCAATGATACACTGCATATGACGTTATATTATAAGGTATTTTCAATGACACACTGCATATTACGTTATATTATAATGTATTTGCAATGATACACTGTATATTACGATATATTATATGGTATTTTCAATGATACTCTGCATTTAGATTATATTATATGGTATTTTCAATGATAGACTGCATATTATGATATATTATAAGGTATTTTCAATGATACACTGCATATTACGTTATATTATAAGGTATTTACATTGATACACTACAAATTACCATATATTATAAGGTATTTTCAATGATACACTGCATAATACGTTATATTATAAGGTATTTTCAATGACACACTGCATATTACGTTATATTATAAGGTATTTTCAATGATACACTGCATATTACGTTATATTATAAGGTATTTTCGATGATAGACTGCATATCACGTTATTTTATAAGGTATTTTCAGAGATACACTGCATATTAAGTTATACTATACGGTATTTATACTGATAAACTACAAATTACTATATATTATAAGGTATTTTCAATGATTCACTGCATATTACGTTATATTATAATGTATTTCCAATGATACTCTGCATTTAGATTATATTATATGGTATTTTCAATGATAGACTGCATATTATGATATATTATAAGGTATTTTCAATGATACACTGCATATTACGTTATATTATAAGGTATTTACATTGATACACTACAAATTACCATATATTATAAGGTATTTTCAATGATACACTGCATAATACGTTATATCATAAGGTATTTTCAATGATACACTGCATATTACGTTATATTATAAGGTATTTTCAATGATACACTGCATATAACGTTATATTATAAGGTATTTTCAATGATACACTCCATATTACGTAATATTATAAGGTATTTTCAATGATACACTGCATATTACGTTATATTATATGGTATTTTCAATTGTAAACTACTATACATCATAAGGTATTTTCAATGATACACTGCATATGACGTTATATTATAAGGTATTTTCAATGACACACTGTATATTACGTTATATTATAAGGTATTTGCAATGATACACTGCATATTACGTTATATTATATGGTATTTTCAATTGTAAACTACTATACATCATAAGGTATTTTCAATGATACACTGCATATGACGTTATATTATAAGGTATTTTCAATGACACACTGTATATTACGTTATATTATAAGGTATTTGCAATGATACACTGCATATTACGATATATTATAAGGTATTTTCAATGATACACTCCATATTACGTAATATTATAAGGTATTTTCAATGATACACTGCATATTACGTTATATTATATGGTATTTTCAATTGTAAACTACTATACATCATAAGGTATTTTCAATGATACACTGCATATGACGTTATATTATAAGGTATTTTCAATGACACACTGTATATTACGTTATATTATAAGGTATTTGCAATGATACACTGCATATTACGATATATTATATGGTATTTTCAATGATACACTGCATATTATGATATATTATAAGGTATTTTCAATGATACACTGCATATTACGTTATATTATAAGGTATTTTCGATGACACACTGCATATTACGTTATATTATAAGCTATTTTCAATGATACACTGCATATTACGTTATATTATATGGTATTTTCAATTGTAAACTACTATACATCATAAGGTATTTTCAATGATACACTGCATATTACGTTATATTATAAGGTATTTTCAACGATACACTGCATATTACGTTATATTATAAGGTATTTTCATTGATACACTACAAATTACCATATATTATAAGGTTTTTTCAATGATAAACTGCATATTATGATATATTATAAGGTATTTTCAATGATACACTGCATATTACGTTATATTATAAGGTATTTTCAATGATAAACTACTATATATTATAAGGTATTTTCAATGATACACTGCATATTACGTGATATTATAAGGTGTTTTCAATGTTACACTGCATACTACGTTATATTATAAGGTATTTTCAATGATACACTGTATATTACGTTATATTATAAGGTATTTTCATTGATACACTACAAATTACCATATATTATAAGGTATTTTCAATGATACACTGCATATTACGTTATATTATAAGGTATTTTCAATGATACACTGCATATTATGGTATATTATAAGGTATTTTCAATGATACACTGCATATTACGTTATATTAATATATAAGGTATTTTCAATGACACACTGCATATTACGTTATATTATAAGGTATATTCAATGATACACTGCATATTACGATATATTATATGGTATTTTCAATGATACACTGCATATTATGATATATTATAAGGTATTTTCAATGATACACTGCATATTACGTTATATTATAAGGTATTTACATTGATACACTACAAATTACCATATATTATAAGGTATTTTCAATGATACACTGCATAATACGTTATATCATAAGGTATTTTCATTGATACACTACAAATTACCATATATTATAAGGTATTTTCAATGATACACTGCATAATACGTTATATCATAAGGTATTTTCATTGATACACTGCATATTACGTTATATTATAAGGTATTTTCAACGATACACTGCATATTACGTTATATTATAAGGTATTTTCATTGATACACTACAAATTACCATATATTATAAGGTATTTTCAATGATAAACTGCATATTATGATATATTATAAGGTATTTTCAACGATACACTGCATATTACGTTATATTATAAGGTATTTACATTGATACACTACAAATTACCATATATTATAAGGTATTTTCAATGATACACTGCATAATACGTTATATCATAAGGTATTTTCATTGATACACTGCATATTACGTTATATTATAAGGTATTTTCAACGATACACTGCATATTACGTTATATTATAAGGTATTTTCATTGATACACTACAAATTACCATATATTATAAGGTATTTTCAATGATAAACTGCATATTATGATATATTATAAGGTATTTTCAATGATACACTGCATATTACGTTATATTATAAGGTATTTTCAATGATAAACTACTATATATTATAAGGTATTTTCAATGATACACTGCATATTACGTGATATTATAAGGTGTTTTCAATGTTACACTGCATACTACGTTATATTATAAGGTATTTTCAATGATACACTGTATATTACGTTATATTATAAGGTATTTTCATTGATACACTACAAATTACCATATATTATAAGGTATTTTCAATGATACACTGCATATTACGTTATATTATAAGGTATTTTCAATGATACACTGCATATTATGGTATATTATAAGGTATTTTCAATGATACACTGCATATTACGTTATATTAATATATAAGGTATTTTCAATGACACACTGCATATTACGTTATATTATAAGGTATTTTCAATGATACACTGCATATTACGATATATTATATGGTATTTTCAATGATACACTGCATATTATGATATATTATAAGGTATTTTCAATGATACACTGCATATTACGTTATATTATAAGGTATTTACATTGATACACTACAAATTACCATATATTATAAGGTATTTTCAATGATACACTGCATAATACGTTATATCATAAGGTATTTTCAATGATACACTGCATATTACGTTATATTATAAGGTATTTTCAACGATACACTGCATATTACGTTATATTATAAGGTATTTTCATTGATACACTACAAATTACCATATATTATAAGGTATTTTCAATGATAAACTGCATATTATGATATATTATAAGGTATTTTCAATGATACACTGCATATTACGTTATATTATAAGGTATTTTCAATGATAAACTACTAAATATTATACGGTATTTTCAATGATACACTGCATATTACGTTATATTATAAGGTATTTTCAATGATACACTGCATATAACGTTATATTATAAGGTATTTTCAATGATACATTCCATATTACGTAATATTATAAGGTATTTTCAATGATACACTGCATATTACGTTATATTATATGGTATTTTCAATTGTAAACTACTATATATCATAAGGTATTTTCAATGATACACTGCATATGACGTTATATTATAAGGTAATTTCAATGACACACTGCATATTACGTTATATTATAAGGTATTTGCAATGATACACTGTATATTACGATATATTATATGGTATTTTCAATGATACACTGCATATTATGATATATTATAAGGTATTTTCAATGATACACTGCATATTACGTTATATTATAAGGTATTTTCGATGACACACTGCATATTACGTTATATTATAAGCTATTTTCAATGATACACTGCATATTACGTTATATTATAAGGTATTTTCAATGACACACTGCATATTACGTTATATTATAAGGTATTTTCAATGATACACTGCATATTACGTTATATTATAAGGTATTTTCGATGATAGACTGCATATCACGTTATTTTAAAAGGTATTTTCAGAGATACACTGCATATTAAGTTATACTATACGGTATTTATACTGATAAACTACAAATTACTATATATTATAAGGTATTTTCAATGATTCACTGCATATTACGTTATATTATAATGTATTTGCAATGATACTCTGCATTTAGATTATATTATATGGTATTTTCAATGATAGACTGCATATTATGATATATTATAAGGTATTTTCAATGATACACTGCATATTACGTTATATTATAAGGTATTTACATTGATACACTACAAATTACCATATATTATAAGGTATTTTCAATGATACACTGCATAATACGTTATATCATAAGGTATTTTCAATGATACACTGCATATTACGTTATATTATAAGGTATTTTCAATGATACACTACATATTACGTTATATTATAAGGTATTTTCAATGATAAACTACTAAATATTATACGGTATTTTCAATGATACACTGCATATTACGTTATATTATAAGGTATTTTCAATGATACACTGCATATAACGTTATATTATAAGGTATTTTCAATGATACACTCCATATTACGTAATATTATAAGGTATTTTCAATGATACACTGCATATTACGTTATATTATATGGTATTTTCAATTGTAAACTACTATACATGATAAGGTATTTTCAATGATACACTGCATATGACGTTATATTATAAGGTATTTTCAATGACACACTGCATATTACGTTATATTATAAGGTATTTGCAATGATACACTGCATATTACGATATATTATATGGTATTTTCAATGATACACTGCATATTATGAGATATTATAAGGTATTTTCAATGATACACTGCATATTACGTTATATTATAAGGTATTTTCAATGATACACTGCATATTATGGTATATTATAAGGTATTTTCAATGATACACTGCATATTACGTTATATTAATATATAAGGTATTTTCAATGACACACTGCATATTACGTTATATTATAAGGTATTTTCAATGATACACTGCATATTACGATATATTATATGGTATTTTCAATGATACACTCCATAATACGTTATATCATAAGGTATTTTCAATGATACACTGCATATTACGTTATATTATAAGGTATTTTCAATGATAAACTACTATATATTATAAGGTATTTTCAATGATAAGCTACTATATATTATAAGGTATTTTCAACGATACACTGCATATTACGTTATATTATAAGCTTTTTCAATGGTAAACTACTATATATTATAAGGTATTTTCAAAGATACACTCCATATTACGTAATATTATAAGGTATTTTCAATGATACACTGCATATTACGTTATATTATATGGTATTTTCAATTGTAAACTACTATACATGATAAGGTATTTTCAATGATACACTGCATATGACGTTATATTATAAGGTATTTTCAATGACACACTGCATATTACGTTATATTATAAGGTATTTGCAATGATACACTGCATATTACGATATATTATATGGTATTTTCAATGATACACTGCATATTATGAGATATTATAAGGTATTTTCAATGATACACTGCATATTACGTTATATTATAAGGTATTTTCGATGACACACTGCATATTACGTTATATTATAAGCTATTTTCAATGATACACTGCATATTACGTTATATTATAAGGTATTTTCAATGATAAACTACTATATATTATAAGGTATTTTCAATGGTACACTGCATATTACGTTATATTAATATATAAGGTATTTTCAATGACACACTGCATATTACGTTATATTATAAGGTATTTTCAATGATACACTGCATATTACGATATATTATATGGTATTTTCAATGATACACTACAAATTACCATCTATTATAAGGTATTTTCAATGATACACTGCATATTACGTTATATCATAAGGTATTTTCAATGATACACTGCATATTACGTTATATTATAAGGTATTTTCAACGATACACTGCATATTACGTTATATTATAAGCTTTTTCAATGGTAAACTACTATATATTATAAGGTATTTTCAAAGATACACTGCATATTATGTTATATTATAAGGTATTTTCAATGATACACTGCATATTACGTTATATTATAAGGTATTTTCAAAGATACACTACATATTACGTTATATTATAAGGTATTTTCAATGATAAACTACTAAATATTATACGGTATTTTCAATGATACACTGCATATTACGTTATATTATAAGGTATTTTCAATGATACACTGCATATAACGTTATATTATAAGGTATTTTCAATGATACACTCCATATTACGTAATATTATAAGGTATTTTCAATGATACACTGCATATTACGTTATATTATATGGTATTTTCAATTGTAAACTACTATACATGATAAGGTATTTTCAATGATACACTGCATATGACGTTATATTATAAGGTATTTTCAATGACACACTGCATATTACGTTATATTATAAGGTATTTTCAATGATACACTGCATATTATGATATATTATAAGGTATTTTCAATGATACACTGCATATTATGAGATATTATAAGGTATTTTCAATGATACACTGCATATTACGTTATATTATAAGGTATTTTCGATGACACACTGCATATTACGTTATATTATAAGCTATTTTCAATGATACACTGCATATTACGTTATATTATAAGGTATTTTCAATGATAAACTACTACATATTATAAGGTATTTTCAATGGTACACTGCATATTACGTTATATTAATATATAAGGTATTTTCAATGACACACTGCATATTACGTTATATTATAAGGTATTTTCAATGATACACTGCATATTACGATATATTATATGGTATTTTCAATGATACACTACAAATTACCATCTATTATAAGGTATTTTCAATGATACACTGCATATTACGTTATATCATAAGGTATTTTCAATGATACACTGCATATTACGTTATATTATGAGGTATTTTCAACGATACACTGCATATTACGTTATATTATAAGGTATTTTCATTGATACACTACAAATTACCATATATTATATGGTATTTTCAATGATACACTGCATAATACGTTATATCATAAGGTATTTTCAGAGATACACTGCATATTAAGTTATACTATACGGTATTTATACTGATAAACTACAAATTACTATATATTATAAGGTATTTTCAATGATTCACTGCATATTACGTTATATTATAATGTATTTCCAATGATACTCTGCATAATACGTTATATCATAAGGTATTTTCAATGATACACTGCATATTACGTTATATTATAAGGTGTTTTCAATGATACACTGCATATAACGTTATATTATAAGGTATTTTCAATGATAAACTACTATATATTATAAGGTATTTTCAATGATAAACTACTATATATTATAAGGTATTTTCAAGGTTACACTGCATATTACGTTATGTTATAAGGTATTTTCATTGATACACTACAAATTACCATATATTATAAGGTATTTTCAATGATACACTGCATAATACGTTATATCATAAGGTATTTTCAATGATACACTGCATATTACGTTATATTATAAGGTGTTTTCAATGATACACTACAAATTACCATATATTATAAGGTATTTTCAATGATACACTGCATAATACGTTATATCATAAGGTATTTTCAATGATACACTGCATATTACGTTATATTATAAGGTATTTTCATTGATACACTACAAATTACCATATATTATATGGTATTTTCAATGATACACTGCATAATACGTTATATCACAAGGTATTTTCAATGATACACTGCATATTACGTTATATTATAAGGTATTTTCAATGATAAACTACTATATATTATAAGGTATTTTCAATGATAAGCTACTATATATTATAAGGTATTTTCAATGATGCACTGCATATTACGTTATATTATAAGCTTTTTCAATGGTAAACTACTATATATTATAAGGTATTTTCAAAGATACACTGCATATTACGTTATATTATAAGGTATTTTCAATGATACACTGCATATTACGTTATATTATAAGGTATTTTCAATGATACACTGCATATTACGTTATAGTATATGGTATTTTCAATTGTAAACTACTATACATGATAAGGTATTTTCAATGATACACTGCATATGACGTTATATTATAAGGTATTTTCAATGACACACTGCATATTACGTTATATTATAAGGTATTTGCAATGATACACTGCATATTACGATATATTATATGGTATTTTCAATGATACACTGCATATTATGAGATATTATAAGGTATTTTCAATGATACACTGCATATTACGTTATATTATAAGGTATTTTCGATGACACACTGCATATTACGTTATATTATAAGGTATTTTCAATGATACACTGCATATTACGTTATATTATAAGGTATTTTCAATGATACTCTGCATATTACGTTATATTATAAGGTATTTTCAATGGTAAACTACTATATATTACAAGGTATTTTCAATGATACACTGCATATTACGTTATATTATAAGGTATTTTCAATGACACACTGCATATTACGTTATATTATAAGGTATTTTCATTGATACACTACAAATTACCATATATTATAAGGTATTTTCAATGATACACTGCATAATACGTTATATTATAAGGTATTTTCAATGATAAACTACTAAATATTATACGGTATTTTCAATGATACACTGCATATTACGTTATATTATAAGGTATTTTCAATGATACACTGCATATAACGTTATATTATAAGGTATTTTCAATGATACACTCCATATTACGTAATATTATAAGGTATTTTCAATGATACACTGCATATTACGTTATATTATATGGTATTTTCAATTGTAAACTACTATACATGATAAGGTATTTTCAATGATACACTGCATATGACGTTATATTATAAGGTATTTTCAATGACACACTGCATATTACGTTATATTATAAGGTATTTTCAATGATACACTGCATATTACGATATATTATATGGTATTTTCAATGATACACTGCATATTATGAGATATTATAAGGTATTTTCAATGATACACTGCATATTACGTTATATTATAAGGTATTTTCGATGACACACTGCATATTACGTTATATTATAAGCTATTTTCAATGATACACTGCATATTACGTTATATTATAAGGTATTTTCAATGATAAACTACTACATATTATAAGGTATTTTCAATGGTACACTGCATATTACGTTATATTAATATATAAGGTATTTTCAATGACACACTGCATATTACGTTATATTATAAGGTATTTTCAATGATACACTGCATATTACGATATATTATATGGTATTTTCAATGATACACTACAAATTACCATCTATTATAAGGTATTTTCAATGATACACTGCATATTACGTTATATCATAAGGTATTTTCAATGATACACTGCATATTACGTTATATTATGAGGTATTTTCAACGATACACTGCATATTACGTTATATTATAAGGTATTTTCATTGATACACTACAAATTACCATATATTATATGGTATTTTCAATGATACACTGCATAATACGTTATATCATAAGGTATTTTCAGAGATACACTGCATATTAAGTTATACTATACGGTATTTATACTGATAAACTACAAATTACTATATATTATAAGGTATTTTCAATGATTCACTGCATATTACGTTATATTATAATGTATTTCCAATGATACTCTGCATAATACGTTATATCATAAGGTATTTTCAATGATACACTGCATATTACGTTATATTATAAGGTGTTTTCAATGATACACTGCATATAACGTTATATTATAAGGTATTTTCAATGATAAACTACTATATATTATAAGGTATTTTCAATGATAAACTACTATATATTATAAGGTATTTTCAAGGTTACACTGCATATTACGTTATGTTATAAGGTATTTTCATTGATACACTACAAATTACCATATATTATAAGGTATTTTCAATGATACACTGCATAATACGTTATATCATAAGGTATTTTCAATGATACACTGCATATTACGTTATATTATAAGGTGTTTTCAATGATACACTACAAATTACCATATATTATAAGGTATTTTCAATGATACACTGCATAATACGTTATATCATAAGGTATTTTCAATGATACACTGCATATTACGTTATATTATAAGGTATTTTCAATGATACACTGCATATTACTTTATATTATAAGGTATTTTTCATGATAGATTGCATATCACGTTATTTTTTAAGGTATTTTCAGAGATACACTGCATATTAAGTTATACTATACGGTATTTATACTGATAAACTACAAATTACTATATATTATAAGGTATTTTCAATGATTCACTGCATATTACGTTATATTATAATGTATTTCCAATGATACTCTGCATAATACGTTATATCATAAGGTATTTTCAATGATACACTGCATATTACGTTATATTATAAGGTGTTTTCAATGATACACTGCATATTACGTTATATTATAAGGTATTTTCAATGATAAACTACTATATATTATAAGGTATTTTCAATGATAAACTACTATATATTATAAGGTATTTTCAAGGTTACACTGCATATTACGTTATGTTATAAGGTATTTTCATTGATACACTACAAATTACCATATATTATAAGGTATTTTCAATGATACACTGCATATTACGTTATATTATAAGGTATTTTCAATGATAAACTACTATATATTATAAGGTATTTTCAATGATAAGCTACTATATATTATAAGGTATTTTCAATGATGCACTGCATATTACGTTATATTATAAGCTTTTTCAATGGTAAACTACTATATATTATAAGGTATTTTCAATGATAAACTACTATATATTATAAGGTATTTTCAAGGTTACACTGCATATTACGTTATGTTATAAGGTATTTTCATTGATACACTACAAATTACCATATATTATAAGGTATTTTCAATGATACACTGCATATTACGTTATATTATAAGGTATTTTCAATGATAAACTACTATATATTATAAGGTATTTTCAATGATAAGCTACTATATATTATAAGGTATTTTCAATGATGCACTGCATATTACGTTATATTATAAGCTTTTTCAATGGTAAACTACTATATATTATAAGGTATTTTCAAAGATACACTGCATATTACGTTATATTATAAGGTATTTTCAATGACACACTGCATATTACGTTATATTATAAGGTATTTGCAATGATACACTGCATATTACGATATATTATATGGTATTTTCAATGATACACTGCATATTATGAGATATTATAAGGTATTTTCAATGATACACTGCATATTACGTTATATTATAAGGTATTTTCGATGACACACTGCATATTACGTTATATTATAAGGTATTTTCAATGATACACTGCATATTACGTTATATTATAAGGTATTTTCAATGATACTCTGCATATTACGTTATATTATAAGGTATTTTCAATGGTAAACTACTATATATTACAAGGTATTTTCAATGATACACTGCATATTACGTTATATTATAAGGTATTTTCAATGACACACTGCATATTACGTTATATTATAAGGTATTTTCATTGATACACTACAAATTACCATATATTATAAGGTATTTTCAATGATACACTGCATAATACGTTATATCATAAGGTATTTTCCTATGATACACTGCATATTACGTTATATTATAAGGTGTTTTCAATGATACACTACAAATTACCATATATTATAAGGTATTTTCAATGATACACTGCATATTATGGTATATTATAAGGTATTTTCAATGATACACTGCATATTTCGTTATATTATATGGTATTTTCAATTGTAAACTACTATATATCATAAGGTATTTTCAATGATACACTGCATATTACGTTATATTATAAGGTATTTTCAATGATAAACTACTATATATTATAAGGTATTTTCAATGATAAACTACTATATATTATAAGGTATTTTCAAGGTTACACTGCATATTACGTTATGTTATAAGGTATTTTCATTGATACACTACAAATTACCATATATTATATGGTATTTTCAATGATACACTGCATAATACGTTATATCATAAGGTATTTTCAATGATACACTGCATATTTCGTTATATTATATGGTATTTTCAATTGTAAACTACTATATATCATAAGGTATTTTCAATGATACACTGCATATTACGTTATATTATAAGGTATTTTCAATGACACACTGCATATTACGTTATATTATAAGGTATTTTCAATGATACACTGCATATTACGTTATATTATAAGGTATTTTCGATGATAGATTGCATATCACGTTATTTTTTAAGGTATTTTCAGAGATACACTGCATATTAAGTTATACTATACGGTATTTATACTGATAAACTACAAATTACTATATATTATAAGGTATTTTCAATGATTCACTGCATATTACGTTATATTATAATGTATTTCCAATGATACTCTGCATAATACGTTATATCATAAGGTATTTTCAATGATACACTGCATATTACGTTATATTATAAGGTGTTTTCAATGATACACTGCATATTACGTTATATTATAAGGTATTTTCAATGATAAACTACTATATATTATAAGGTATTTTCAATGATAAACTACTATATATTATAAGGTATTTTCAAGGTTACACTGCATATTACGTTATGTTATAAGGTATTTTCATTGATACACTACAAATTACCATATATTATAAGGTATTTTCAATGATACACTGCATATTACGTTATATTATAAGGTATTTTCAATGATAAACTACTATATATTATAAGGTATTTTCAATGATAAGCTACTATATATTATAAGGTATTTTCAATGATGCACTGCATATTACGTTATATTATAAGCTTTTTCAATGGTAAACTACTATATATTATAAGGTATTTTCAATGATAAACTACTATATATTATAAGGTATTTTCAAGGTTACACTGCATATTACGTTATGTTATAAGGTATTTTCATTGATACACTACAAATTACCATATATTATAAGGTATTTTCAATGATACACTGCATATTACGTTATATTATAAGGTATTTTCAATGATAAACTACTATATATTATAAGGTATTTTCAATGATAAGCTACTATATATTATAAGGTATTTTCAATGATGCACTGCATATTACGTTATATTATAAGCTTTTTCAATGGTAAACTACTATATATTATAAGGTATTTTCAAAGATACACTGCATATTACGTTATATTATAAGGTATTTTCAATGACACACTGCATATTACGTTATATTATAAGGTATTTGCAATGATACACTGCATATTACGATATATTATATGGTATTTTCAATGATACACTGCATATTATGAGATATTATAAGGTATTTTCAATGATACACTGCATATTACGTTATATTATAAGGTATTTTCGATGACACACTGCATATTACGTTATATTATAAGGTATTTTCAATGATACACTGCATATTACGTTATATTATAAGGTATTTTCAATGATACTCTGCATATTACGTTATATTATAAGGTATTTTCAATGGTAAACTACTATATATTACAAGGTATTTTCAATGATACACTGCATATTACGTTATATTATAAGGTATTTTCAATGACACACTGCATATTACGTTATATTATAAGGTATTTTCATTGATACACTACAAATTACCATATATTATAAGGTATTTTCAATGATACACTGCATAATACGTTATATCATAAGGTATTTTCCTATGATACACTGCATATTACGTTATATTATAAGGTGTTTTCAATGATACACTACAAATTACCATATATTATAAGGTATTTTCAATGATACACTGCATATTATGGTATATTATAAGGTATTTTCAATGATACACTGCATATTTCGTTATATTATATGGTATTTTCAATTGTAAACTACTATATATCATAAGGTATTTTCAATGATACACTGCATATTACGTTATATTATAAGGTATTTTCAATGATAAACTACTATATATTATAAGGTATTTTCAATGATAAACTACTATATATTATAAGGTATTTTCAAGGTTACACTGCATATTACGTTATGTTATAAGGTATTTTCATTGATACACTACAAATTACCATATATTATATGGTATTTTCAATGATACACTGCATAATACGTTATATCATAAGGTATTTTCAATGATACACTGCATATTACGTTATATTATAAGGTATTTTCGATGATAGATTGCATATCACGTTATTTTTTAAGGTATTTTCAGAGATACACTGCATATTAAGTTATACTATACGGTATTTATACTGATAAACTACAAATTACTATATATTATAAGGTATTTTCAATGATTCACTGCATATTACGTTATATTATAATGTATTTCCAATGATACTCTGCATAATACGTTATATCATAAGGTATTTTCAATGATACACTGCATATTACGTTATATTATAAGGTGTTTTCAATGATACACTGCATATTACGTTATATTATAAGGTATTTTCAATGATAAACTACTATATATTATAAGGTATTTTCAATGATAAACTACTATATATTATAAGGTATTTTCAAGGTTACACTGCATATTACGTTATGTTATAAGGTATTTTCATTGATACACTACAAATTACCATATATTATAAGGTATTTTCAATGATACACTGCATATTACGTTATATTATAAGGTATTTTCAATGATAAACTACTATATATTATAAGGTATTTTCAATGATAAGCTACTATATATTATAAGGTATTTTCAATGATGCACTGCATATTACGTTATATTATAAGCTTTTTCAATGGTAAACTACTATATATTATAAGGTATTTTCAAAGATACACTGCATATTACGTTATATTATAAGGTATTTTCAATGATACACTGCATATTACGTTATATTATAAGGTATTTTCAATGATACACTACATATTACGTTATATTATAAGGTATTTTCAACGATAAACTACTAAATATTATACGGTATTTTCAATGATACACTCCATATTACGTAATATTATAAAGTATTTTCAATGATACACTGCATATTACGTTATATTATATGGTATTTTCAATTGTAAACTACTATACAACATAAGGTATTTTCAATGATACACTGCATATGACGTTATATTATAAGGTATTTTCAATGACACACTGCATATTACGTTATATTATAATGTATTTGCAATGATACACTGCATATTACGATATATTATATGGTATTTTCAATGATACACTGCATATTATGATATATTATAAGGTATTTTCAATGATACACTGCATATTACGTTATATTATAAGGTATTTTCAATGATACACTGCATATTATGGTATATTATAAGGTATTTTCAATGATACACTGCATATTTCGTTATATTATATGGTATTTTCAATTGTAAACTACTATATATCATAAGGTATTTTCAATGATACACTGCATATTACGTTATATTATAAGGTATTTTCAATGACACACTGCATATTACGTTATATTATAAGGTATTTTCAATGATACACTGCATATTACGTTATATTATAAGGTATTTTCGATGATAGACTGCATATCACGTTATTTTTTAAGGTATTTTCAGAGATACACTGCAAATTAAGTTATACTATACGGTATTTATACTGATAAACTACAAATTACTATATATTATAAGGTATTTTCAATGATTCACTGCATATTACGTTATATTATAATGTATTTCCAATGATACTCTGCATAATACGTTATATCATAAGGTATTTTCAATGATACACTGCATATTACGTTATATTATAAGGTGTTTTCAATGATACACTGCATATTACGTTATGTTATAAGGTATTTTCATTGATACACTACAAATTACCATATATTATATGGTATTTTCAATGATACACTGCATAATACGTTATATCATAAGGTATTTTCAATGATACACTGCATATTTCGTTATATTATATGGTATTTTCAATTGTAAACTACTATATATCATAAGGTATTTTCAATGATACACTGCATATTACGTTATATAATAAGGTATTTTCAATGACACACTGCATATTACGTTATATTATAAGGTGTTTTCAATGATACACTGCATATTACGTTATATTATAAGGTATTTTCAATGATAAACTACTATATATTATAAGGTATTTTCAATGATAAACTACTATATATTATAAGGTATTTTCAAGGTTACACTGCATATTACGTTATGTTATAAGGTATTTTCATTGATACACTACAAATTACCATATATTATAATGTATTTTCAATGATAAACTGCATATTATGATATATTATAAGGTATTTTCAATGATACACTGCATATTACGTTATATTATAAGGTATTTTCAATGATAAACTACTATATATAATAAGGCATTTTCAATGATACACTGCATATTACTTTATATTATAAGGTATTTTCAATGATAAACTACTATATATTATAAGGTATTTTCAATGATACACTGCATATTACGTTATATTATAAGGTATTTTCAATGATAAACTGCATATTATGGTATATTATAAGGTATTTTCAATGATACACTGCATATTACGATATATTATATGGTATTTTCAATGATAAACTGCATATTATGATATATTATAAGGTATTTTCAATGATACACTGCATATTACGTTATATTATAAGGTATTTTCATTGATACACTACAAATTACCATCTATTATAAGGTATTTTCAATGATACACTGCATATTACGTTATATCATAAGGTATTTTCAATGATACTCTGCATATTACGTTATATTATAAGGTATTTTCAATGGTAAACTACTATATATTACAAGGTATTTTCAATGATACACTGCATATTACGTTATATTATAAGGTATTTTCAATGATACACTGCATATTTCGTTATATTATATGGTATTTTCAATTGTAAACTACTATATATCATAAGGTATTTTCAATGATACACTGCATATTACATTATATTATAAGGTATTTTCAATGACACACTGCATATTACGTTATATTATAAGGTATTTTCAATGATACACTGCATATTACGTTATATTATAAGGTATTTTCGATGATAGACTGCATATCACGTTATTTTTTAAGGTATTTTCAGAGATACACTGCATATTAAGTTATACTATACGGTATTTATACTGATAAACTACAAATTACTATATATTATAAGGTATTTTCAATGATTCACTGCATATTACGTTATATTATAAGGTGTTTTCAATGATACACTGCATATTACGTTATATTATAAGGTATTTTCAATGATAAACTACTATATATTATAAGGTATTTTCAATGATAAACTACTATATATTATAAGGTATTTTCAAGGTTACACTGCATATTACGTTATGTTATAAGGTATTTTCGTTGATACACTACAAATTACCATATATTATATGGTATTTTCAATGATACACTGCATAATACGTTATATCATAAGGTATTTTCAATGATACACTGCATATTTCGTTATATTATAAGGTATTTTCAACGATACACTGCATATTACGTTATATTATAAGGTATTTTCATTGATACACTACAAATTACCATATATTATAATGTATTTTCAATGATAAACTGCATATTATGATATATTATAAGGTATTTTCAATGATACACTGCATATTACGTTATATTATAAGGTATTTTCAATGATAAACTACTATATATTATAAGGCATTTTCAATGATACACTGCATATTACTTTATATTATAAGGTATTTTCAATGATAAACTACTATATATTATAAGGTATTTTCAATGATACACTGCATATTACGTTATATTATAAGGTATTTTCAATGATAAACTGCATATTATGGTATATTATAAGGTATTTTCAATGATACACTGCATATTACGATATATTATAAGGTATTTTCAATGATATACTGCATATTATGATATATTATAAGGTATTTTCAATGATACACTGCATATTACGTTATATTATAAGGTATTTTCATTGATACACTACAAATTACCATCTATTATAAGGTATTTTCAATGATACACTACATATTACGTTATATTATACGGTATTTTCAATGATACACTGCATATAACGTTATATTATATGGTATTTTCAATGATACACTGCATATTATGATATATTATAAGGTATTTTCAATGATACACTGCATATTACGTTATATTATAAGGTATTTTCAATGACACACTGCATATTACGTTATATTATAATGTATTTGCAATGATACACTGCATATTACGATATATTATATGGTATTTTCAATGATACACTGCATATTATGATATATTATAAGGTATTTTCAATGATACACTGCATATTACGTTATATTATAAGGTATTTTCGATGACACACTGCATATTACGTTATATTATAAGCTATTTTCAATGATACACTGCATATTACGTTATATTATAAGGTATTTTCAATGATAAACTACTATATATTATAAGGTATTTTCAATGGTACACTGCATATTACGTTATATTAATATATAAGGTATTTTCAATGATACACTGCATATAACGTTATATTATAAGGTATTTTCAATGATACACTCCAAATTACGTAATATTATAAGGTATTTTCAATGATACACTGCATATTACGTTATATTATATGGTATTTTCAATTGTAAACTACTATACATCATAAGGTATTTTCAATGATACACTGCATATGACTTTATATTATAAGGTATTTTCAATGACACACTGCATATTACGTTATATTATAAGGTATTTGCAATGATACACTGCATATTACGATATATTATATGGTATTTTCAATGATACACTGCATATTATGATATATTATAAGGTATTTTCAATGATACACTGCATATTACGATATATTATATGGTATTTTCAATGATAAACTGCATATTATGATATATTATAAGGTATTTTGAATGATACACTGCATATTACGTTATATTATAAGGTATTTTCATTGATACACTACAAATTACCATCTATTATAAGGTATTTTCAATGATACACTGCATATTACGTTATATCATAAGGTATTTTCAATGATACTCTGCATATTACGTTATATTATAAGGTATTTTCAATGGTAAACTACTATATATTACAAGGTATTTTCAATGATACACTGCATATTACGTTATATTATAAGGTATTTTCAATGACACACTGCATATTACGTTATATTATAAGGTATTTTCATTGATACACTACAAATTACCATATATTATAAGGTATTTTCAATGATACACTGCATAATACGTTATATCATAAGGTATTTTCAATGATACACTGCATATTACGTTATATTATAAGCTATTTTCAATGATACACTGCATATTACGTTATATTATAAGGTATTTTCAATGATACTCTGCATATTACGTTATATTATAAGGTATTTTCAATGGTAAACTACTATATATTACAAGGTATTTTCAATGATACACTGCATATTACGTTATATTATAAGGTATTTTCAATGACACACTGCATATTACGTTATATTATAAGGTATTTTCATTGATACACTACAAATTACCATATATTATAAGGTATTTTCAATGATACACTGCATAATACGTTATATCATAAGGTATTTTCCTATGATACACTGCATATTACGTTATATTATAAGGTGTTTTCAATGATACACTACAAATTACCATATATTATAAGGTATTTTCAATGATACACTGCATATTATGGTATATTATAAGGTATTTTCAATGATACACTGCATATTTCGTTATATTATATGGTATTTTCAATTGTAAACTACTATATATCATAAGGTATTTTCAATGATACACTGCATATTACGTTATATTATAAGGTATTTTCAATGATAAACTACTATATATTATAAGGTATTTTCAATGATAAACTACTATATATTATAAGGTATTTTCAAGGTTACACTGCATATTACGTTATGTTATAATGTATTTTCATTGATACACTACAAATTACCATATATTATATGGTATTTTCAATGATACACTGCATAATACGTTATATCATAAGGTATTTTCAATGATACACTGCATATTTCGTTATATTATATGGTATTTTCAATTGTAAACTACTATATATCATAAGGTATTTTCAATGATACACTGCATATTACGTTATATTATAAGGTATTTTCAATGACACACTGCATATTACGTTATATTATAAGGTATTTTCAATGATACACTGCATATTACGTTATATTATAAGGTATTTTCGATGATAGATTGCATATCACGTTATTTTTTAAGGTATTTTCAGAGATACACAGCATATTAAGTTATACTATACGGTATTTATACTGATAAACTACAAATTACTATATATTATAAGGTATTTTCAATGATTCACTGCATATTACGTTATATTATAATGTATTTCCAATGATACTCTGCATAATACGTTATATCATAAGGTATTTTCAATGATACACTGCATATTACGTTATATTATAAGGTGTTTTCAATGATACACTGCATATTACGTTATATTATAAGGTATTTTCAATGATAAACTACTATATATTATAAGGTATTTTCAATGATAAACTACTATATATTATAAGGTATTTTCAAGGTTACACTGCATATTACGTTATGTTATAAGGTATTTTCATTGATACACTACAAATTACCATATATTATAAGGTATTTTCAATGATACACTGCATATTACGTTATATTATAAGGTATTTTCAATGATAAACTACTATATATTATAAGGTATTTTCAATGATAAGCTACTATATATTATAAGGTATTTTCAATGATGCACTGCATATTACGTTATATTATAAGCTTTTTCAATGGTAAACTACTATATATTATAAGGTATTTTCAAAGATACACTGCATATTACGTTATATTATAAGGTATTTTCAATGATACACTGCATATTACGTTATATTATAAGGTATTTTCAATGATACACTACATATTACGTTATATTATAAGGTATTTTCAATGATAAACTACTAAATATTATACGGTATTTTCAATGATACACTCCATATTACGTAATATTATAAAGTATTTTCAATGATACACTGCATATTACGTTATATTATATGGTATTTTCAATTGTAAACTACTATACATCATAAGGTATTTTCAATGATACACTGCATATGACGTTATATTATAAGGTATTTTCAATGACACACTGCATATTACGTTATATTATAATGTATTTGCAATGATACACTGCATATTACGATATATTATATGGTATTTTCAATGATACACTGCATATTATGATATATTATAAGGTATTTTCAATGATACACTGCATATTACGTTATATTATAAGGTATTTTCAATGATACACTGCATATTATGGTATATTATAAGGTATTTTCAATGATACACTGCATATTTCGTTATATTATATGGTATTTTCAATTGTAAACTACTATATATCATAAGGTATTTTCAATGATACACTGCATATTACGTTATATTATAAGGTATTTTCAATGACACACTGCATATTACGTTATATTATAAGGTATTTTCAATGATACACTGCATATTACGTTATATTATAAGGTATTTTCGATGATAGACTGCATATCACGTTATTTTTTAAGGTATTTTCAGAGATACACTGCATATTAAGTTGTACTATACGGTATTTATACTGATAAACTACAAATTACTATATATTATAAGGTATTTTCAATGATTCACTGCATATTACGTTATATTATAATGTATTTCCAATGATACTCTGCATAATACGTTATATCATAAGGTATTTTCAATGATACACTGCATATTACGTTATATTATAAGGTGTTTTCAATGATACACTGCATATTACGTTATATTATAAGGTATTTTCAATGATACACTGCATATTACGTTGTATTATAAGGTATTTTCGATGATAGATTGCATATCACGTTATTTTTTAAGGTATTTTCAGAGATACACTGCATATTAAGTTATACTATACGGTATTTATACTGATAAACTACAAATTACTATATATTATAAGGTATTTTCAATGATTCACTGCATATTACGTTATATTATAATGTATTTCCAATGATACTCTGCATAATACGTTATATCATAAGGTATTTTCAATGATACACTGCATATTACGTTATATTATAAGGTGTTTTCAATGATACACTGCATATTACGTTATATTATAAGGTATTTTCAATGATAAACTACTATATATTATAAGGTATTTTCAATGATAAACTACTATATATTATAAGGTATTTTCAAGGTTACACTGCATATTACGTTATGTTATAAGGTATTTTCATTGATACACTACAAATTACCATATATTATAATGTATTTTCAATGATAAACTGCATATTATGATATATTATAAGGTATTTTCAATGATACACTGCATATTACGTTATATTATAAGGTATTTTCAATGATAAACTACTATATATAATAAGGCATTTTCAATGATACACTGCATATTACTTTATATTATAAGGTATTTTCAATGATAAACTACTATATATTATAAGGTATTTTCAATGATACACTGCATATTACGTTATATTATAAGGTATTTTCAATGATAAACTGCATATTATGGTATATTATAAGGTATTTTCAATGATACACTGCATATTACGATATATTATATGGTATTTTCAATGATACACTGCATATTATGATATATTATAAGGTATTTTCAATGATACACTGCATATTACGTTATATTATAAGGTATTTTCATTGATACACTACAAATTACCATCTATTATAAGGTATTTTCAATGATACACTGCATATTACGTTATATCATAAGGTATTTTCAATGATACTCTGCATATTACGTTATATTATAAGGTATTTTCAATGGTAAACTACTATATATTACAAGGTATTTTCAATGATACACTGCATATTACGTTATATTATAAGGTATTTTCAATGACACACTGCATATTACGTTATATTATAAGGTATTTTCATTGATACATTACAAATTACCATATATTATAAGGTATTTTCAATGATACACTGCATAATACGTTATATCATAAGGTATTTTCCTATGATACACTGCATATTACGTTATATTATAAGGTGTTTTCAATGATACACTACAAATTACCATATATTATAAGGTATTCTCAATGATACACTGCATATTATGGTATATTATAAGGTATTTTCAATGATACACTGCATATTTCGTTATATTATATGGTATTTTCAATTGTAAACTACTATATATCATAAGGTATTTTCAATGATACACTGCATATTACGTTATATTATAAGGTATTTTCAATGACACACTGCATATTACGTTATATTATAAGGTATTTTCAATGATACACTGCATATTACGTTATATTATAAGGTATTTTCGATGATAGACTGCATATCACGTTATTTTTTAAGGTATTTTCAGAGATACACTGCATATTAAGTTATACTATACGGTATTTATACTGATAAACTACAAATTACTATATATTATAAGGTATTTTCAATGATTCACTGCATATTACGTTATATTATAATGTATTTCCAATGATACTCTGCATAATACGTTATATCATAAGGTATTTTCAATGATACACTGCATATTACGTTATATTATAAGGTGTTTTCAATGATACACTGCATATTACGTTATATTATAAGGTATTTTCAATGATAAACTACTATATATTATAAGGTATTTTCAATGATAAACTACTATATATTATAAGGTATTTTCAAGGTTACACTGCATATTACGTTATGTTATAAGGTATTTTCATTGATACACTACAAATTACCATATATTATATGGTATTTTCAATGATACACTGCATAATACGTTATATCATAAGGTATTTTCAATGATACACTGCATATTTCGTTATATTATAAGGTATTTTCAACGATACACTGCATATTACGTTATATTATAAGGTATTTTCATTGATACACTACAAATTACCATATATTATAATGTATTTTCAATGATAAACTGCATATTATGATATATTATAAGGTATTTTCAATGATACACTGCATATTACGTTATATTATAAGGTATTTTCAATGATAAACTACTATATATTATAAGGCATTTTCAATGATACACTGCATATTACTTTATATTATAAGGTATTTTCAATGATAAACTACTATATATTATAAGGTATTTTCAATGATACACTGCATATTACGTTATATTATAAGGTATTTTCAATGATAAACTGCATATTATGGTATATTATAAGGTATTTTCAATGATACACTGCATATTACGATATATTATATGGTATTTTCAATGATAAACTGCATATTATGATATATTATAAGGTATTTTCAATGATACACTGCATATTACGTTATATTATAAGGTATTTTCATTGATACACTACAAATTACCATCTATTATAAGGTATTTTCAATGATACACTACATATTACGTTATATTATACGGTATTTTCAATGATACACTGCATATAACGTTATATTATATGGTATTTTCAATGATACACTGCATATTATGATATATTATAAGGTATTTTCAATGATACACTGCATATTACGTTATATTATAAGGTATTTTCAATGACACACTGCATATTACGTTATATTATAATGTATTTGCAATGATACACTGCATATTACGATATATTATATGGTATTTTCAATGATACACTGCATATTATGATATATTATAAGGTATTTTCAATGATACACTGCATATTACGTTATATTATAAGGTATTTTCGATGACACACTGCATATTACGTTATATTATAAGCTATTTTCAATGATACACTGCATATTACGTTATATTATAAGGTATTTTCAATGATAAACTACTATATATTATAAGGTATTTTCAATGGTACACTGCATATTACGTTATATTAATATATAAGGTATTTTCAATGATACACTGCATATAACGTTATATTATAAGGTATTTTCAATGATACACTCCAAATTACGTAATATCATAAGGTATTTTCAATGATACACTGCATATTACGTTATATTATATGGTATTTTCAATTGTAAACTACTATACATCATAAGGTATTTTCAATGATACACTGCATATGACTTTATATTATAAGGTATTTTCAATGATACACTGCATATTACGATATATTATATGGTATTTTCAATGATACACTGCATATTATGATATATTATAAGGTATTTTCAATGATACACTGCATATTACGTTATATTATAAGGTATTTTCGATGACACACTGCATATTACGTTATATTATAAGCTATTTTCAATGATACACTGCATATTACGTTATATTATAAGGTATTTTCAATGATAAACTACTATATATTATAAGGTATTTTCAATGATACACTGCATATTACGTTATATTATAAGGTATTTTCAATGATAAACTGCATATTATGGTATATTATAAGGTATTTTCAATGATACACTGCATATTACGATATATTATATGGTATTTTCAATGATAAACTGCATATTATGATATATTATAAGGTATTTTCAATGATACACTGCATATTACGTTATATTATAAGGTATTTTCATTGATACACTACAAATTACCATCTATTATAAGGTATTTTCAATGATACACTACATATTACGTTATATTATACGGTATTTTCAATGATACACTGCATATAACGTTATATTATATGGTATTTTCAATGATACACTGCATATTATGATATATTATAAGGTATTTTCAATGATACACTGCATATTACGTTATATTATAAGGTATTTTCAATGACACACTGCATATTACGTTATATTATAATGTATTTGCAATGATACACTGCATATTACGATATATTATATGGTATTTTCAATGATACACTGCATATTATGATATATTATAAGGTATTTTCAATGATACACTGCATATTACGTTATATTATAAGGTATTTTCGATGACACACTGCATATTACGTTATATTATAAGCTATTTTCAATGATACACTGCATATTACGTTATATTATAAGGTATTTTCAATGATAAACTACTATATATTATAAGGTATTTTCAATGGTACACTGCATATTACGTTATATTAATATATAAGGTATTTTCAATGATACACTGCATATAACGTTATATTATAAGGTATTTTCAATGATACACTCCAAATTACGTAATATTATAAGGTATTTTCAATGATACACTGCATATTACGTTATATTATATGGTATTTTCAATTGTAAACTACTATACATCATAAGGTATTTTCAATGATACACTGCATATGACTTTATATTATAAGGTATTTTCAATGACACACTGCATATTACGTTATATTATAAGGTATTTGCAATGATACACTGCATATTACGATATATTATATGGTATTTTCAATGATACACTGCATATTATGATATATTATAAGGTATTTTCAATGATACACTGCATATTACGATATATTATATGGTATTTTCAATGATAAACTGCATATTATGATATATTATAAGGTATTTTGAATGATACACTGCATATTACGTTATATTATAAGGTATTTTCATTGATACACTACAAATTACCATCTATTATAAGGTATTTTCAATGATACACTGCATATTACGTTATATCATAAGGTATTTTCAATGATACTCTGCATATTACGTTATATTATAAGGTATTTTCAATGGTAAACTACTATATATTACAAGGTATTTTCAATGATACACTGCATATTACGTTATATTATAAGGTATTTTCAATGACACACTGCATATTACGTTATATTATAAGGTATTTTCATTGATACACTACAAATTACCATATATTATAAGGTATTTTCAATGATACACTGCATAATACGTTATATCATAAGGTATTTTCAATGATACACTGCATATTACGTTATATTATAAGGTGTTTTCAATGATACACTACAAATTACCATATATTATAAGGTATTTTCAATGATACACTACATATTACGTTATATTATAAGGTATTTTCAATGATAAACTACTATATATTATAAGGTATTTTCAATGGTACACTGCATATTACGTTATATTAATATATAAGGTATTTTCAATGATACACTGCATATAACGTTATATTATAAGGTATTTTCAATGATACACTCCATATTACGTAATATTATAAGGTATTTTCAATGATACACTGCATATTACGTTATATTATATGGTATTTTCAATTGTAAACTACTATACATCATAAGGTATTTTCAATGATACACTGCATATGACGTTATATTATAAGGTATTTTCAATGACACACTGCATATTACGTTATATTATATGGCATTTTCAATTGTAAACTACTATATATCATAAAGTATTTTCAATGATACACTGCATATTACGTTATATTATAATGTATTTCCAATGATACTCTGCATAATACGTTATATCATAAGGTATTTTCAATGATACACTGCATATTACGTTATATTATAAGGTGTTTTCAATGATACACTGCATATTACGTTATATTATAAGGTATTTTCAATGATAAACTACTATATATTATAAGGTATTTTCAATGATAAACTACTATATATTATAAGGTATTTTCAAGGTTATACTGCATATTACGTTATGTTATAAGGTGTTTTCAATGATACACTACAAATTACCATATATTATAAGGTATTTTCAATGATACACTGCATATTATGGTATATTATAAGGTATTTTCAATGATACACTGCATATTACGTTATATTATATGGTATTTTCAATTGTAAACTACTATATATCATAAGGTATTTTCAATGATACACTACATATTACGTTATATTATAAGGTATTTTCAATGATAAACTACTATATATTATAAGGTATTTTCAATGGTACACTGCATATTACGTTATATTATAAGGTATTTTCAATGATAAACTGCATATTATGGTATATTATAAGGTATTTTCAATGTTACACTGCATATTACGTTATATTATAAGGTATTTTCATTGATACACTACAAATTACCATATATTATATGGTATTTTCAATGATACACTGCATAATACGTTATATCATAAGGTATTTTCAATGATACACTGCATATTACGTTATATTATAAGATATTTTCATTGATACACTACAAATTACCATATATTATAATGTATTTTCAATGATAAACTGCATATTATGATATATTATAAGGTATTTTCAATGATACACTGCATATTACGTTATATTATAAGGTATTTTCAATGATAAACTACTATATATTATAAGGTATTTTCAATGATACACTGCATATTACTTTATATTATAAGGTATTTTCAATGATAAACTACTATATATTATAAGGTATTTTCAATGATACACTGCATATTACGTTATATTATAAGGTATTTTCAATGATAAACTGCATATTATGGTATATTATAAGGTATTTTCAATGATACACTGCATATTACGTTATATTAATATATAAGGTATTTTCAATGACACACTGCATATTACGTTATATTATAAGGTATTTTCAATGATACACTGCATATTACGATATATTATATGGTATTTTCAATGATAAACTGCATATTATGATATATTATAAGGTATTTTGAATGATACACTGCATATTACGTTATATTATAAGGTATTTTCATTGATACACTACAAATTACCATCTATTATAAGGTATTTTCAATGATACACTGCATATTACGTTATATCATAAGGTATTTTCAATGATACTCTGCATATTACGTTATATTATAAGGTATTTTCAATGGTAAACTACTATATATTACAAGGTATTTTCAATGATACACTGCATATTACGTTATATTATAAGGTATTTTCAATGACACACTGCATATTACGTTATATTATAAGGTATTTTCATTGATACACTACAAATTACCATATATTATAAGGTATTTTCAATGATACACTGCATAATACGTTATATCATAAGGTATTTTCAATGATACACTGCATATTACGTTATATTATAATGTGTTTTCAATGATACACTACAAATTACCATATATTATAAGGTATTTTCAATGATACACTGCATATTACGTTATATTATAAGGTATTTTCAATGATACACTGCATATTACGTTATATTATAAGGTGTTTTCAATGATACACTACAAATTACCATATATTATAAGGTATTTTCAATGATACACTGCATAATACGTTATATCATAAGGTATTTTCAATGATACACTGCATATTACGTTATATTATAAGGTGTTTTCAATGATACACTACAAATTACCATATATTATAAGGTATTTTCAATGATACACTACATATTACGTTATATTATAAGGTATTTTCAATGATAAACTACTAAATATTATACGGTATTTTCAATGATACACTCCATATTACGTAATATTATAAGGTATTTTCAATGATACACTGCATATTACGTTATATTATATGGTATTTTCAATTGTAAACTACTATACATCATAAGGTATTTTCAATGATACACTGCATATGACGTTATATTACAAGGTATTTTCAATGACACACTGCATATTACGTTATATTATAATGTATTTGCAATGATACACTGCATATTACGATATATTATATGGTATTTTCAATGATACACTGCATATTATGATATATTATAAGGTATTTTCAATGATACACTGCATATTACGTTATATTATAAGGTATTTTCGATGACACACTGCATATTACGTTATATTATAAGCTATTTTCAATGATACACTGCATATTACGTTATATTATAAGGTATTTTCAATGATAAACTACTATATATTATAAGGTATTTTCAATGGTACACTGCATATTACGTTATATTAATATATAAGGTATTTTCAATGATACACTCCATATTACGTAATATTATAAGGTATTTTCAATGATACACTGCATATTACGTTATATTATATGGTATTTTCAATTGTAAACTACTATACATCATAAGGTATTTTCAATGATACACTGCATATGACGTTATATTATAAGGTATTTTCAATGACACACTGCATATTACGTTATATTATATGGCATTTTCAATTGTAAACTACTATATATCATAAAGTATTTTCAATGATACACTGCATATTACGTTATATTATAATGTATTTCCAATGATACTCTGCATAATACGTTATATCATAAGGTATTTTCAATGATACACTGCATATTACGTTATATTATAAGGTGTTTTCAATGATACACTGCATATTACGTTATATTATAAGGTATTTTCAATGATAAACTACTATATATTATAAGGTATTTTTAATCATAAACTACTATATATTATAAGGTATTTTCAAGGTTACACTGCATATTACGTTATGTTATAAGGTATTTTCATTGATACACTACAAATTACCATATATTATAAGGTATTTTCAATGATACACTGCATATTATGGTATATTATAAGGTATTTTCAATGATACACTGCATATTAGTTATATTATATGGTATTTTCAATTGTAAACTACTATATATCATAAGGTATTTTCAATGATACACTGCATATTACGTTATATTATAAGGTATTTTCAATGACACACTGCATATTACGTTATATTATAAGGTATTTTCAATGATACACTGCATATTACGTTATATTAAAAGGTATTTTCGATGATAGACTGCATATCACGTTATTTTATAAGGTATTTTCAGAGATACACTGCATATTAAGTTATACTATACGGTATTTATACTGATAAACTACAAATTACTATATATTATAAGGTATTTTCAATGATTCACTGCATATTACGTTATATTATAATGTATTTCCAATGATACACTGCATATTACGTTATATTATGAGGTATTTTCATTGATACACTACAAATTACCATATATTATAAGGTATTTTCAATGATAAACTGCATATTATGATATATTATAAGGTATTTTCAATGATACACTGCATATTACGTTATATTATAAGTTATTTTCAATGATAAACTACTATATATTATAAGGTATTTTCAATGATACACTGCATATTACGTGATATTATAAGGTGTTTTCAATGTTACACTGCATACTACGTTATATTATAAGGTATTTTCAATGATACACTACATATTACGTTATATTATAAGGTATTTTCAATGATAAACTACTATATATTATAAGGTATTTTCAATGGTACACTGCATATTACGTTATATTATAAGGTATTTTCAATGATAAACTGCATATTATGGTATATTATAAGGTATTTTCATTGATACACTACAAATTACCATATATTATAAGGTATTTTCAATGATACACTGCATATTACGTTATATCATAATGTATTTTCAATGATACACTGCATAATACGTTATATTATAAGGTATTTTCAATGATAAACTACTATATATTATAAGGTATTTTCAATGATAAGCTACTATATATTATAAGGTATTTTCAATGATGCACTGCATATTACGTTATATTATAAGCTTTTTCAATGGTAAACTACTATATATTATAAGGTGTTTTCAAAGATACACTGCATATTACGTTATATTATAAGGTATTTTCAATGATACACTGCATATTACGTTATATTATAAGGTATTTTCAATGATACACTACATATTACGTTATATTATAAGGTATTTTCAATGATAAACTACTATATATTATAAGGTATTTTCAATGGTACACTGCATATTACGTTATATTATAAGGTATTTTCAATGATAAACTGCATATTATGGTATATTATAAGGTATTTTCAATGATACACTGCATATTACGTTATATTATAAGGTATTTTCATTGATACACTACAAATTACCATATATTATATGGTATTTTCAATGATACACTGCATAATACGTTATATCATAAGGTATTTTCAATGATACACTTCATATTACGTTATATTATAAGGTATTTTCAACGATACACTGCATATTACGTTCTATTATAAGGTATTTTCATTGATACACTACAAATTACCATATATTATAATGTATTTTCAATGATAAACTGCATATTATGATATATTATAAGGTATTTTCAATGATACACTGCATATTACGTTATATTATAAGGTATTTTCAATGATAAACTACTATATATTATAAGGTATTTTCAATGATACACTGCATATTACTTTATATTATAAGGTATTTTCAATGATAAACTACTATATATTATAAGGTATTTTCAATGATACACTGCATATTACGTTATATTATAAGGTATTTTCAATGATAAACTGCATATTATGGTATATTATAAGGTATTTTCAATGATACACTGCATATTACGTTATATTAATATATAAGGTATTTTCAATGACACACTGCATATTACGTTATATTATAAGGTATTTTCATTGATACACTACAAATTACCATATATTATAAGGTATTTTCAATGATACACTGCATATTACGTTATATCATAATGTATTTTCAATGATACACTGCATAATACGTTATATTATAAGGTATTTTCAATGATAAACTACTATATATTATAAGGTATTTTCAATGATAAGCTACTATATATTATAAGGTATTTTCAATGATGCACTGCATATTACGTTATATTATAAGCTTTTTCAATGGTAAACTACTATATATTATAAGGTGTTTTCAAAGATACACTGCATATTACGTTATATTATAAGGTATTTTCAATGATACACTGCATATTACGTTATATTATAAGGTATTTTCAATGATACACTACATATTACGTTATATTATAAGGTATTTTCAATGATAAACTACTATATATTATAAGGTATTTTCAATGGTACACTGCATATTACGTTATATTATAAGGTATTTTCAATGATAAACTGCATATTATGGTATATTATAAGGTATTTTCAATGATATACTGCATATTACGTTATATTATAAGGTATTTTCATTGATACACTACAAATTACCATATATTATATGGTATTTTCAATGATACACTGCATAATACGTTATATCATAAGGTATTTTCAATGATACACTGCATATTACGTTATATTATAAGGTATTTTCAACGATACACTGCATATTACGTTATATTATAAGGTATTTTCATTGATACACTACAAATTACCATATATTATAATGTATTTTCAATGATAAACTGCATATTATGATATATTATAAGGTATTTTCAATGATACGCTGCATATTACGTTATATTATAAGGTATTTTCAATGATAAACTACTATATATTATAAGGTATTTTCAATGATACACTGCATATTACTTTATATTATAAGGTATTTTCAATGATAAACTACTATATATTATAAGGTATTTTCAATGATACACTGCATATTACGTTATATTATAAGGTATTTTCAATGATAAACTGCATATTATGGTATATTATAAGGTATTTTCAATGATACACTGCATATTACGTTATATTAATATATAAGGTATTTTCAATGACACACTGCATATTACGTTATATTATAAGGTATTTTCAATGATACACTGCATATTACGATATATTATATGGTATTTTCAATGATAAACTGCATATTATGATATATTATAAGGTATTTTCATTGATACACTACAAATTACCATATATTATAAGGTATTTTCAATGATGCACTGCATATTACGTTATATTATAAGCTTTTTCAATGGTAAACTACTATATATTATAAGGTGTTTTCAAAGATACACTGCATATTACGTTATATTATAAGGTATTTTCAATGATACACTGCATATTACGTTATATTATAAGGTATTTTCAATGATACACTACATATTACGTTATATTATAAGGTATTTTCAATGATAAACTACTATATATTATAAGGTATTTTCAATGATACACTGCATATTACTTTATATTATAAGGTATTTTCAATGATAAACTACTATATATTATAAGGTATTTTCAATGATACACTGCATATTACGTTATATTATAAGGTATTTTCAATGGTAAACTACTATATATTATAAGGTGTTTTCAAAGATACACTGCATATTACGTTATATTATAAGGTATTTTCATTGATACACTACAAATTACCATCTATTATAAGGTATTTTCAATGATACACTGCATATTACGTTATATCATAAGGTATTTTCAATGATACTCTGCATATTACGTTATATTATAAGGTATTTTCAATGATACACTGTATATTACGCTATATTATAAGGTATTTTCATTGATACACTACAAATTACCATATATTATAAGGTATTTTCAATGATACACTGCATATTACGTTATATCATAATGTATTTTCAATGATACACTGCATAATACGTTATATTATAAGGTATTTTCAATGATAAACTACTATATATTATAAGGTATTTTCAATGATAAGCTACTATATATTATAAGGTATTTTCAATGATGCACTGCATATTACGTTATATTATAAGCTTTTTCAATGGTAAACTACTATATATTATAAGGTGTTTTCAAAGATACACTGCATATTACGTTATATTATAAGGTATTTTCAATGATACACTGCATATTACGTTATATTATAAGGTATTTTCAATGATACACTACATATTACGTTATATTATAAGGTATTTTCAATGATAAACTACTATATATTATAAGGTATTTTCAATGGTACACTGCATATTACGTTATATTATAAGGTATTTTCAATGATACACTGCATATTATGGTATATTATAAGGTATTTTCAATGATACACTGCATATTACGTTATATTATAAGGTATTTTCATTGATACACTACAAATTACCATATATTATATGGTATTTTCAATGATACACTGCATAATACGTTATATCATAAGGTATTTTCAATGATACACTTCATATTACGTTATATTATAAGGTATTTTCAACGATACACTGCATATTACGTTATATTATAAGGTATTTTCATTGATACACTACAAATTACCATATATTATAATGTATTTTCAATGATAAACTGCATATTATGATATATTATAAGGTATTTTCAATGATACACTGCATATTACGTTATATTATAAGGTATTTTCAATGATAAACTACTATATATTATAAGGTATTTTCAATGATACACTGCATATTACTTTATATTATAAGGTATTTTCAATGATAAACTACTATATATTATAAGGTATTTTCAATGATACACTGCATATTACGTTATATTATAAGGTATTTTCAATGATAAACTGCATATTATGGTATATTATAAGGTATTTTCAATGATACACTGCATATTACGTTATATTAATATATAAGGTATTTTCAATGACACACTGCATATTACATTATATCATAAGGTATTTTCATTGATACACTACAAATTACGATATATTATAAGGTATTTTCAATGATAAACTGCATATTACGTTATATCATAATGTATTTTCAATGATACACTGCATAATACGTTATATTATAAGGTATTTTCAATGATAAACTACTATATATTATAAGGTATTTTCAATGATAAGCTACTATATATTATAAGGTATTTTCAATGATGCACTGCATATTACGTTATATTATAAGCTTTTTCAATGGTAAACTACTATATATTATAAGGTGTTTTCAAAGATACACTGCATATTACGTTATATTATAAGGTATTTTCAATGATACACTGCATATTACGTTATATTATAAGGTATTTTCAATGATACACTGCATATTACGTTATATTATAAGGTATTTTCAATGATAAACTACTATATATTATAAGGTATTTTCAATGGTACACTGCATATTACGTTATATTATAAGGTATTTTCAATGATAAACTGCATATTATGGTATATTATAAGGTATTTTCAATGATACACTGCATATTACGTTATATTATAAGGTATTTTCATTGATACACTACAAATTACCATATATTATATGGTATTTTCAATGATACACTGCATAATACGTTATATCATAAGGTATTTTCAATGATACACTGCATATTACGTTATATTATAAGGTATTTTCAACGATACACTGCATATTACGTTATATTATAAGGTATTTTCATTGATACACTACAAATTACCATATATTATAATGTATTTTCAATGATAAACTGCATATTATGATATATTATAAGGTATTTTCAATGATACGCTGCATATTACGTTATATTATAAGGTATTTTCAATGATAAACTACTATATATTATAAGGTATTTTCAATGATACACTGCATATTACTTTATATTATAAGGTATTTTCAATGATAAACTGCATATTATGGTATATTATAAGGTATTTTCAATGATACACTGCATATTACGTTATATTAATATATAAGGTATTTTCAATGACACACTGCATATTACGTTATATTATAAGGTATTTTCAATGATACACTGCATATTACGATATATTATATGGTATTTTCAATGATAAACTGCATATTATGATATATTATAAGGTATTTTCATTGATACACTACAAATTACCATATATTATAAGGTATTTTCAATGATACACTGCATATTACGTTATATCATAAGGTATTTTCAATGATACACTGCATAATACGTTATATTATAAGGTATTTTCAATGATAAACTACTATATATTATAAGGTATTTTCAATGATAAGCTACTATATATTATAAGGTATTTTCAATGATGCACTGCATATTACGTTATATTATAAGCTTTTTCAATGGTAAACTACTATATATTATAAGGTGTTTTCAAAGATACACTGCATATTACGTTATATTATAAGGTATTTTCAATGATACACTGCATATTACGTTATATTATAAGGTATTTTCAATGATACACTACATATTACGTTATATTATAAGGTATTTTCAATGATAAACTACTATATATTATAAGGTATTTTCAATGATACACTGCATATTACTTTATATTATAAGGTATTGTCAATGATAAACTACTATATATTATAAGGTATTTTCAATGATACACTGCATATTACGTTATATTATAAGGTATTTTCAATGATAAACTGCATATTATGGTATATTATAAGGTATTTTCAATGATACACTGCATATTACGTTATATTAATATATAAGGTATTTTCAATGACACACTGCATATTACGTTATATTATAAGGTATTTTGAATGATACACTGCATATTACGTTATATTATAAGGTATTTTCATTGATACACTACAAATTACCATCTATTATAAGGTATTTTCAATGATACACTGCATATTACGTTATATCATAAGGTATTTTCAATGATACTCTGCATATTACGTTATATTATAAGGTATTTTCAATGGTAAACTACTATATATTACAAGGTATTTTCAATGATACACTGCATATTACGTTATATTATAAGGTATTTTCAATGATACACTGTATATTACGCTATATTATAAGATATTTTCATTGATACACTACAAATTACCATATATTATAAGGTATTTTCAATGATACACTGCATATTACGTTATATCATAATGTATTTTCAATGATACACTGCATAATACGTTATATTATAAGGTATTTTCAATGATAAACTACTATATATTATAAGGTATTTTCAATGATAAGCTACTATATATTATAAGGTATTTTCAATGATGCACTGCATATTACGTTATATTATAAGCTTTTTCAATGGTAAACTACTATATATTATAAGGTGTTTTCAAAGATACACTGCATATTACGTTATATTATAAGGTATTTTCAATGATACACTGCATATTACGTTATATTATAAGGTATTTTCAATGATACACTACATATTACGTTATATTATAAGGTATTTTCAATGATAAACTACTATATATTATAAGGTATTTTCAATGGTACACTGCATATTACGTTATATTATAAGGTATTTTCAATGATAAACTGCATATTATGGTATATTAATATATAAGGTATTTTCAATGACACACTGCATATTACGTTATATTAATATATAAGGTATTTTCAATGACACACTGCATATTACGTTATATTATAAGGTATTTTCAATGATAAACTACTATATATTATAAGGTATTTTCAATGATAAACTACTATATATTATAAGGTATTTTCAATGATACACTGCATATTACGTTATATTATAAGGTATTTTCAATGATAAACTGCATATTATGGTATATTATAAGGTATTTTCAATGATACACTGCATATTACGTTATATTAATATATAAGGTATTTTCAATGACACACTGCATATTACGTTATATTATAAGGTATTTTCAATGATACACTGCATATTACGATATATTATATGGTATTTTCAATGATAAACTGCATATTATGATATATTATAAGGTATTTTGAATGATACACTGCATATTACGTTATATTATAAGGTATTTTCATTGATACACTACAAATTACCATCTATTATAAGGTATTTTCAATGATACACTGCATATTACGTTATATCATAAGGTATTTTCAATGATACTCTGCATATTACGTTATATTATAAGGTATTTTCAATGGTAAACTACTATATATTACAAGGTATTTTCAATGATACACTGCATATTACGTTATATTATAAGGTATTTTCAATGACACACTGCATATTACGTTATATTATAAGGTATTTTCATTGATACACTACAAATTACCATATATTATAAGGTATTTTCAATGATACACTGCATAATACGTTATATTATAAGGTATTTTCAATGATACACTGCATATTACGTTATATTATAATGTGTTTTCAATGATACACTACAAATTACCATATATTATAAGGTATTTTCAATGATACACTGCATATTATGGTATATTATAAGGTATTTTCAATGATACACTGCATATTTCGTTATATTATATGGTATTTTCAATTGTAAACTACTATATATCATAAGGTATTTTCAATGGTACACTGCATATTACGTTATATTATAAGGTATTTTCAATGACACACTGCATATTACGTTATATTATAAGGTATTTTCAATGATACACTGCATATTACGTTATATTATAAGGTATTTTCGATGATAGACTGCATATCACGTTATTTTTTAAGTTATTTTCAGAGATACACTGCATATTAAGTTATACTATACGGTATTTATACTGATAAACTACAAATTACTATATATTATAAGGTATTTTCAATGATTCACTGCATATTACGTTATATTATAATGTATTTCCAATGATACTCTGCATAATACGTTATATCATAAGGTATTTTCAATGATACACTGCATATTACGTTATATTATAAGGTGTTTTCAATGATACACTGCATATTACGTTATATTATAAGGTATTTTCAATGATAAACTACTATATATTATAAGGTATTTTCAATCATAAACTACTATATATTATAAGGTATTTTCAAGGTTACACTGCATATTACGTTATGTTATAAGGTATTTTCATTGATACACTACAAATTACCATCTATTATAAGGTATTTTCAATGATACACTGCATATTACGTTATATCATAAGGTATTTTCAATGATACTCTGCATATTACGTTATATTATAAGGTATTTTCAATGATAAACTACTATATATTATAAGGTATTTTCAATGATACACTGCATATTACGTTATATTATAAGGTATTTTCAATGATAAACTACTATATATTATAAGGTATTTTCAATCATAAACTACTATATATTATAAGGTATTTTCAAGGTTACACTGCATATTACGTTATGTTATAAGGTATTTTCATTGATACACTACAAATTACCATATATTATAAGGTATTTTCAATGATACACTGCATATTACGTTATATCATAAGGTATTTTCAATGATACTCTGCATATTACGTTATATTATAAGGTATTTTCAATGGTAAACTACTATATATTGCAAGGTATTTTCAATGATACACTGCATATTACGTTATATTATAAGGTATTTTCAATGACACACTGCATATTACGTTATATTATAAGGTATTTTCATTGATACACTACAAATTACCATATATTATAAGGTATTTTCAATGATACACTGCATAATACGTTATATCATAAGGTATTTTCAATGATACACTGCATATTACGTTATATTATAATGTGTTTTCAATGATACACTACAAATTACCATATATTATAAGGTATTTTCAATGATACACTGCATATTATGGTATATTATAAGGTATTTTCAATGATACACTGCATATTTCGTTATATTATATGGTATTTTCAATTGTAAACTACTATATATCATAAGGTATTTTCAATGATACACTGCATATTACGTTATATTATAAGGTATTTTCAATGACACACTGCATATTACGTTATATTATAAGGTATTTTCAATGATACACTGCATATTACGTTATATTATAAGGTATTTTCGATGATAGACTGCATATCACGTTATTTTTTAAGGTATTTTCAGAGATACACTGCATATTAAGTTATACTATACGGTATTTATACTGATAAACTACAAATTACTATATATTATAAGGTATTTTCAATGATTCACTGCATATTACGTTATATTATAATGTATTTCCAATGATACTCTGCATAATACGTTATATCATAAGGTATTTTCAATGATACACTGCATATTACGTTATATTATAAGGTGTTTTCAATGATACACTGCATATTACGTTATATTATAAGGTATTTTCAATGATAAACTACTATATATTATAAGGTATTTTCAATCATAAACTACTATATATTATAAGGTATTTTCAAGGTTACACTGCATAATACGTTATGTTATAAGGTATTTTCATTGATACACTACAAATTACCATATATTATAAGGTATTTTCAATGATATACTGCATATTATGGTATATTATAAGGTATTTTCAATGATACACTGCATATTACGTTATATTATATGGTATTTTCAATTGTAAACTACTATATATCATAAGGTATTTTCAATGATACACTGCATATTACGTTATATTATAAGGTATTTTCAATGATACACTGCATATTACGTTATATTATAAGGTATTTTCAATGATACACTGCATATTACGTTATATTATAAGGTATTTTCGATGATAGACTGCATATCACGTTATTTTATAAGGTATTTTCAGAGATACACTGCATATTAAGTTATACTATACGGTATTTATACTGATAAACTACAAATTACTATATATTATAAGGTATTTTCAATGATTCACTGCATATTACGTTATATTATAATGTATTTCCAATGATACTCTGCATATTACGTTATATTATAAGGTATTTTCATTGATACACTACAAATTACCATATATTATAAGGTATTTTCAATGATAAACTGCATATTATGATATATTATAAGGTATTTTCAATGATACACTGCATATTACGTTATATTATAAGTTATTTTCAATGATAAACTACTATATATTATAAGGTATTTTCAATGATACACTGCATATTACGTGATATTATAAGGTGTTTTCAATGTTACACTGCATACTACGTTATATTATAAGGTATTTTCAATGATACACTACATATTACGTTATATTATAAGGTATTTTCAATGATAAACTACTATATATTATAAGGTATTTTCAATGGTACACTGCATATTACGTTATATTATAAGGTATTTTCAATGATAAACTGCATATTATGGTATATTATAAGGTATTTTCATTGATACACTACAAATTACCATCTATTATAAGGTATTTTCAATGATACACTGCATATTACGTTATATCATAAGGTATTTTCAATGATACTCTGCATATTACGTTATATTATAAGGTATTTTCAATGATAAACTACTATATATTATAAGGTATTTTCAATGATAAGCTACTATATATTATAAGGTATTTTCAATGATGCACTGCATATTACGTTATATTATAAGCTTTTTCAATGGTAAACTACTATATATTATAAGGTGTTTTCAAAGATACACTGCATATTACGTTATATTATAAGGTATTTTCAATGATACACTGCATATTACGTTATATTATAAGGTATTTTCAATGATACACTACATATTACGTTATATTATAAGGTATTTTCAATGATAAACTACTATATATTATAAGGTATTTTCAATGGTACACTGCATATTACGTTATATTATAAGGTATTTTCAATGATAAACTGCATATTATGGTATATTATAAGGTATTTTCAATGATACACTGCATATTACGTTATATTATAAGGTATTTTCATTGATACACTACAAATTACCATATATTATATGGTATTTTCAATGATACACTGCATAATACGTTATATCATAAGGTATTTTCAATGATACACTTCATATTACGTTATATTATAAGGTATTTTCAACGATACACTGCATATTACGTTATATTATAAGGTATTTTCATTGATACACTACAAATTACCATATATTATAATGTATTTTCAATGATAAACTGCATATTATGATATATTATAAGGTATTTTCAATGATACACTGCATATTACGTTATATTATAAGGTATTTTCAATGATAAACTACTATATATTATAAGGTATTTTCAATGATACACTGCATATTACTTTATATTATAAGGTATTTTCAATGATAAACTACTATATATTATAAGGTATTTTCAATGATACACTGCATATTACGTTATATTATAAGGTATTTTCAATGATAAACTGCATATTATGGTATATTATAAGGTATTTTCAATGATACACTGCATATTACGTTATATTAATATATAAGGTATTTTCAATGACACACTGCATATTACGTTATATTATAAGGTATTTTCATTGATACACTACAAATTACCATATATTATAAGGTATTTTCAATGATACACTGCATAATACGTTATATCATAATGTATTTTCAATGATACACTGCATAATACGTTATATTATAAGGTATTTTCAATGATAAACTACTATATATTATAAGGTATTTTCAATGATAAGCTACTATATATTATAAGGTATTTTCAATGATGCACTGCATATTACGTTATATTATAAGCTTTTTCAATGGTAAACTACTATATATTATAAGGTGTTTTCAAAGATACACTGCATATTACGTTATATTATAAGGTATTTTCAATGATACACTGCATATTACGTTATATTATAAGGTATTTTCAATGATACACTACATATTACGTTATATTATAAGGTATTTTCAATGATAAACTACTATATATTATAAGGTATTTTCAATGATACACTGCATATTACGTTATATTATAAGGTATTTTCAATGATAAACTGCATATTATGGTATATTATAAGGTATTTTCAATGATACACTGCATATTACGTTATATTATAAGGTATTTTCATTGATACACTACAAATTACCATATATTATATGGTATTTTCAATGATACACTGCATAATACGTTATATCATAAGGTATTTTCAATGATACACTGCATATTACGTTATATTATAAGGTATTTTCAACGATACACTGCATATTACGTTATATTATAAGGTATTTTCATTGATACACTACAAATTACCATATATTATAATGTATTTTCAATGATAAACTGCATATTATGATATATTATAAGGTATTTTCAATGATACACTGCATATTACGTTATATTATAAGGTATTTTCAATGATAAACTACTATATATTATAAGGTATTTTCAATGATACACTGCATATTACTTTATATTATAAGGTATTTTCATTGATAAACTACTATATATTATAAGGTATTTTCAATGATACACTGCATATTACGTTATATTATAAGGTATTTTCAATGATAAACTGCATATTATGGTATATTATAAGGTATTTTCAATGATACACTGCATATTACGTTATATTAATATATAAGGTATTTTCAATGACACACTGCATATTACGTTATATTATAAGGTATTTTCAATGATACACTGCATATTACGATATATTATATGGTATTTTCAATGATAAACTGCATATTATGATATATTATAAGGTATTTTCATTGATACACTACAAATTACCATATATTATAAGGTATTTTCAATGATACACTGCATATTACGTTATATCATAATGTATTTTCAATGATACACTGCATATTACGTTATATTATAAGGTATTTTCAATGATAAACTACTATATATTATAAGGTATTTTCAATGATAAGCTACTATATATTATAAGGTATTTTCAATGATGCACTGCATATTACGTTATATTATAAGCTTTTTCAATGGTAAACTACTATATATTATAAGGTGTTTTCAAAGATACACTGCATATTACGTTATATTATAAGGTATTTTCAATGATACACTGCATATTACGTTATATTATAAGGTATTTTCAATGATACACTACATATTACGTTATATTATAAGGTATTTTCAATGATAAACTACTATATATTATAAGGTATTTTCAATGATACACTGCATATTACTTTATATTATAAGGTATTTTCAATGATAAACTACTATATATTATAAGGTATTTTCAATGATACACTGCATATTACGTTATATTATAAGGTATTTTCAATGATAAACTGCATATTATGGTATATTATAAGGTATTTTCAATGATACACTGCATATTACGTTATATTAATATATAAGGTATTTTCAATGACACACTGCATATTACGTTATATTATAAGGTATTTTCAATGATACACTGCATATTACGATATATTATATGGTATTTTCAATGATAAACTGCATATTATGATATATTATAAGGTATTTTGAATGATACACTGCATATTACGTTATATTATAAGGTATTTTCATTGATACACTACAAATTACCATCTATTATAAGGTATTTTCAATGATACACTGCATATTACGTTATATCATAAGGTATTTTCAATGATACTCTGCATATTACGTTATATTATAAGGTATTTTCAATGGTAAACTACTATATATTACAAGGTATTTTCAATGATACACTGCATATTACGTTATATTATAAGGTATTTTCAATGATACACTGTATATTACGCTATATTATAAGGTATTTTCATTGATACACTACAAATTACCATATATTATAAGGTATTTTCAATGATACACTGCATATTACGTTATATTATAATGTATTTTCAATGATACACTGCATAATACGTTATATTATAAGGTATTTTCAATGATAAACTACTATATATTATAAGGTATTTTCAATGATAAGCTACTATATATTATAAGGTATTTTCAATGATGCACTGCATATTACGTTATATTATAAGCTTTTTCAATGGTAAACTACTATATATTATAAGGTGTTTTCAAAGATACACTGCATATTACGTTATATTATAAGGTATTTTCAATGGTACACTGCATATTACGTTATATTATAAGGTATTTTCAATGATAATCTGCATATTATGGTATATTAATATATAAGGTATTTTCAATGACACACTGCATATTACGTTATATTAATATATAAGGTATTTTCAATGACACACTGCATATTACGTTATATTATAAGGTATTTTCAATGATAAACTACTATATATTATAAGGTATTTTCAATGATAAACTACTATATATTATAAGGTATTTTCAATGATACACTGCATATTACGTTATATTATAAGGTATTTTCAATGATAAACTGCATATTACGTTATATTATAAGGTATTTTCAATGATACACTGCATATTACGTTATATTAATATATAAGGTATTTTCAATGACACACTGCATATTACGTTATATTATAAGGTATTTTCAATGATACACTGCATATTACGATATATTATATGGTATTTTCAATGATAAACTGCATATTATGATATATTATAAGGTATTTTGAATGATACACTGCATATTACGTTATATTATAAGGTATTTTCATTGATACACTACAAATTACCATCTATTATAAGGTATTTTCAATGATACACTGCATATTACGTTATATCATAAGGTATTTTCAATGATACTCTGCATATTACGTTATATTATAAGGTATTTTCAATGGTAAACTACTATATATTACAAGGTATTTTCAATGATACACTGCATATTACGTTATATTATAAGGTATTTTCAATGACACACTGCATATTACGTTATATTATAAGGTATTTTCATTGATACACTACAAATTACCATATATTATAAGGTATTTTAAATGATACACTGGATATTACGCTATATTAGAAGGTATTTTCAATGATACACTGCATATTACGTTATATTATAATGTGTTTTCAATGATACACTACAAATTACCATATATTATAAGGTATTTTCAATGATACACTGCATATTATGGTATATTATAAGGTATTTTCAATGATACACTGCATATTTCGTTATATTATATGGTATTTTCAATTGTAAACTACTATATATCATAAGGTATTTTCAATGGTACACTGCATATTACGTTATATTATAAGGTATTTTCAATGACACACTGCATATTACGTTATATTATAAGGTATTTTCAATGATACACTGCATATTACGTTATATTATAAGGTATTTTCGATGATAGACTGCATATCACGTTATTTTTTAAGTTATTTTCAGAGATACACTGCATATTAAGTTATACTATACGGTATTTATACTGATAAACTACAAATTACTATATATTATAAGGTATTTTCAATGATTCACTGCATATTACGTTATATTATAATGTATTTCCAATGATACTCTGCATAATACGTTATATCATAAGGTATTTTCAATGATACACTGCATATTACGTTATATTATAAGGTATTTTCAATGATACACTGCATATTACGTTATATTATAAGGTATTTTCAATGATAAACTACTATATATTATAAGGTATTTTCAATCATAAACTACTATATATTATAAGGTATTTTCAAGGTTACACTGCATATTACGTTATGTTATAAGGTATTTTCATTGATACACTACAAATTACCATCTATTATAAGGAATTTTCAATGATACACTGCATATTACGTTATATCATAAGGTATTTTCAATGATACTCTGCATATTACGTTATATTATAAGGTATTTTCAATGGTAAACTACTATATATTGCAAGGTATTTTCAATGATACACTGCATATTACGTTATATTATAAGGTATTTTCAATGACACACTGCATATTACGTTATATTATAAGGTATTTTCATTGATACACTACAAATTACCATATATTATAAGGTATTTTCAATGATACACTGCATAATACGTTATATCATAAGGTATTTTCAATGATACACTGCATATTACGTTATATTATAATGTGTTTTCAATGATACACTACAAATTACCATATATTATAAGGTATTTTCAATGATACACTGCATATTATGGTATATTATAAGGTATTTTCAATGATACACTGCATATTTCGTTATATTATATGGTATTTTCAATTGTAAACTACTATATATCATAAGGTATTTTCAATGATACACTGCATATTACGTTATATTATAAGGTATTTTCAATGACACACTGCATATTACGTTATATTATAACGTATTTTCAATGATACACTGCATATTACGTTATATTATAAGGTATTTTCGATGATAGACTGCATATCACGTTATTTTTTAAGGTATTTTCAGAGATACACTGCATATTAAGTTATACTATACGGTATTTATACTGATAAACTACAAATTACTATATATTATAAGGTATTTTCAATGATTCACTGCATATTACGTTATATTATAATGTATTTCCAATGACACTCTGCATAATACGTTATATCATAAGGTATTTTCAATGATACACTGCATATTACGTTATATTATAAGGTGTTTTCAATGATACACTGCATATTACGTTATATTATAAGGTATTTTCAATGATAAACTACTATATATTATAAGGTATTTTCAATGATAAACTACTATATATTATAAGGTATTTTCAATCATAAACTACTATATATTATAAGGTATTTTCAAGGTTACACTGCATAATACGTTATGTTATAAGGTATTTTCATTGATACACTACAAATTACCATATATTATAAGGTATTTTCAATGATATACTGCATATTATGGTATATTATAAGGTATTTTCAATGATACACTGCATATTACGTTATATTATATGGTATTTTCAATTGTAAACTACTATATATCATATGGTATTTTCAATGATACACTGCATATTACGTTATATTATAAGGTATTTTCAATGACACACTGCATATTACGTTATATTATAAGGTATTTTCAATGATACACTGCATATTACGTTATATTATAAGGTATTTTCGATGATAGACTGCATATCACGTTATTTTATAAGGTATTTTCAGAGATACACTGCATATTAAGTTATACTATACGGTATTTATACTGATAAACTACAAATTACTATATATTATAAGGTATTTTCAATGATTCACTGCATATTACGTTATATTATAATGTATTTCCAATGATACTCTGCATATTACGTTATATTATAAGGTATTTTCATTGATACACTACAAATTACCATATATTATAAGGTATTTTCAATGATAAACTGCATATTATGATATATTATAAGGTATTTTCAATGATACACTGCATATTACGTTATATCATAATGTATTTTCAATGATACACTGCATATTACGTTATATTATAAGGTGTTTTCAATGATACACTGCATATTACGTTATATTATAAGGTGTTTTCAATGATACACTACAAATTACCATATATTATAAGGTATTTTCAATGATACACTGCATATTATGGTATATTATAAGGTATTTTCAATGATACACTGCATATTACGTGATATTATAAGGTGTTTTCAATGTTACACTGCATACTACGTTATATTATAAGGTATTTTCAATGATACACTGTATATTACGTTATATTATAAGGTATTTTCATTGATACACTACAAATTACCATATATTATAAGGTATTTTCAATGATACACTGCATAATACGTTATATTATAAGGTATTTTCAATGATAAACTACTATATATTATAAGGTATTTTCAATGATAAGCTACTATATATTATAAGGTATTTTCAATGATGCACTGCATATTACGTTATATTATAAGCTTTTTCAATGGTAAACTACTATATATTATAAGGTGTTTTCAAAGATACACTGCATATTACGTTATATTATAAGGTATTTTCAAGGATACACTGCATATTACGTTATATTATAAGGTATTTTCAATGATACACTACATATTACGTTATATTATAAGGTATTTTCGATGATAGACTGCATATCACGTTATTTTATAAGGTATTTTCAGAGATACACTGCATATTAAGTTATACTATACGGTATTTATACTGATAAACTACAAATTACTATATATTATAAGGTATTTTCAATGATTCACTGCATATTACGTTATATTATAATGTATTTTCTATGATACACTGCATATTACGTTATATTATATGGTATTTTCAATTGTAAACTACTATACATCATAAGGTATTTTCAATGATACACTGCATATGACGTTATATTATAAGGTATTTTCAATGACACACTGCATATTACGTTATATTATAAGGTATTTGCAATGATACACTGCATATTACGATATATTATATTGGTATTTTCAATGATACACTGCATATTATGATATATTATAAGGTATTTTCAATGATACACTGCATATTACGTTATATTATAAGGTATTTTCAATGACACACTGCATATTACGTTATATTATAAGGTATTTTCAATGATACACTGCATATTACGTTATATTATAAGGTATTTTCAATGATACACTGCATATTACGTTATATTATAAGGTATTTTCGATGATAGACTGCATATCACGTTATTTTATAAGGTATTTTCAGAGATACACTGCATATTAAGTTATACTATACGGTATTTATACTGATAAACTACAAATTACTATATATTATAAGGTATTTTCAATGATTCACTGCATATTACGTTATATTATAATGTATTTCCAATGATACACTGCATATTACGTTATATTATAAGGTATTTTCATTGATACACTACAAATTACCATATATAATAAGGTATTTTCAATGATAAACTGCATATTATGATATATTATAAGGTATTTTCAATGATACACTGCATATTACGTTATATTATAAGGTATTTTCAATGATACACTGCGTATTACGTTATATTATAAGGTATTTTCAATGATACACTACATATTACGTTATATTATAAGGTATTTTCAATGATAAACTACTAAATATTATACGGTATTTTCAATGATACACTGCATATTACGTTATATTATAAGGTATTTTCAATGATACACTGCATATAACGTTATATTATAAGGTATTTGCAATGATACACTGCATATTACGATATATTATAATGTATTTTCAATGATACACTGCATAATACGTTATATTATAAGGTATTTTCAATGATAAACTACTATATATTATAAGGTATTTTCAATGATAAGCTACTATATATTATAAGGTATTTTCAATGATGCACTGCATATTACGTTATATTATAATGTATTTCCAATGATACACTGCATATTACGTTATATTATAAGGTATTTTCATTGATACACTACAAATTACCATATATTATAAGGTATTTTCAATGATAAACTGCATATTATGATATATTATAAGGTATTTTCAATGATACACTGCATATTACGTTATATCATAATGTATTTTCAATGATACACTGCATAATACGTTATATTATAAGGTATTTTCAATGATAAACTACTATATATTATAAGGTATTTTCAATGATAAGCTACTATATATTATAAGGTATTTTCAATGATGCACTGCATATTACGTTATATTATAAGCTTTTTCAATGGTAAACTACCATATATTATAAGGTATTTTCAATGATACACTGCATATTACGTTATATTATAAGGTATTTTCAATGACACACTGCATATTACGTTATATTATAAGGTATTTTCATTGATATACTACAAATTACCATATATTATAAGGTATTTTCAATGATACACTGCATAATACGTTATATCATAAGGTATTTTCAATGATACACTGCATATTACGTTATATTATAAGGTGTTTTCAATGATACACTACAAATTACCATATATTATAAGGTATTTTCAATGATACACTACATATTACGTTATATTATAAGGTATTTTCAATGATAAACTACTAAATATTATACGGTATTTTCAATGATACACTCCATATTACGTAATATTATATGGTATTTTCAATGATACACTGCATATTACGTTATATTATATGGTATTTTCAATTGTAAACTACTATACATCATAAGGTATTTTCAATGATACACTGCATATGACGTTATATTACAAGGTATTTTCAATGACACACTGCATATTACGTTATATTATAATGTATTTGCAATGATACACTGCATATTACGATATATTATATGGTATTTTCAATGATACACTGCATATTATGATATATTATAAGGTATTTTCAATGATACACTGCATATTACGTTATATTATAAGGTATTTTCGATGACACACTGCATATTACGTTATATTATAAGCTATTTTCAATGATACACTGCATATTACGTTATATTATAAGGTATTTTCAATGATAAACTACTATATATTATAAGGTATTTTCAATGGTACACTGCATATTACGTTATATTAATATATAAGGTATTTTCAATGATACACTCCATATTACGTAATATTATAAGGTATTTTCAATGATACACTGCATATTACGTTATATTATATGGTATTTTCAATTGTAAACTACTATACATCATAAGGTATTTTCAATGATACACTGCATATGACGTTATATTATAAGGTATTTTCAATGACACACTGCATATTACGTTATATTATATGGTATTTTCAATTGTAAACTACTATATATCATAAGGTATTTTCAATGATACACTGCATATTACGTTATATTATAATGTATTTCCAATGATACTCTGCATAATACGTTATATCATAAGGTATTTTCAATGATACACTGCATATTACGTTATATTATAAGGTGTTTTCAATGATACACTGCATATTACGTTATATTATAAGGTATTTTCAATGATAAACTACTATATATTATAAGGTATTTTTAATCATAAACTACTATATATTATAAGGTATTTTCAAGGTTACACTGCATATTACGTTATGTTATAAGGTATTTTCATTGATACACTACAAATTACCATATATTATAAGGTATTTTCAATGATACACTGCATATTATGGTATATTATAAGGTATTTTCAATGATACACTGCATATTAGTTATATTATATGGTATTTTCAATTGTAAACTACTATATATCATAAGGTATTTTCAATGATACACTGCATATTACGTTATATTATAAGGTATTTTCAATGACACACTGCATATTACGTTATATTATAAGGTATTTTCAATGATACACTGCATATTACGTTATATTAAAAGGTATTTTCGATGATAGACTGCATATCACGTTATTTTATAAGGTATTTTCAGAGATACACTGCATATTAAGTTATACTATACGGTATTTATACTGATAAACTACAAATTACTATATATTATAAGGTATTTTCAATGATTCACTGCATATTACGTTATATTATAATGTATTTCCAATGATACACTGCATATTACGTTATATTATGAGGTATTTTCATTGATACACTACAAATTACCATATATTATAAGGTATTTTCAATGATAAACTGCATATTATGATATATTATAAGGTATTTTCAATGATACACTGCATATTACGTTATATTATAAGTTATTTTCAATGATAAACTACTATATATTATAAGGTATTTTCAATGATACACTGCATATTACGTGATATTATAAGGTGTTTTCAATGTTACACTGCATACTACGTTATATTATAAGGTATTTTCAATGATACACTACATATTACGTTATATTATATGGTATTTTCAATTGTAAACTACTATATATTATAAGGTATTTTCAATGGTACACTGCATATTACGTTATATTATAAGGTATTTTCAATGATAAACTGCATATTATGGTATATTATAAGGTATTTTCATTGATACACTACAAATTACCATATATTATAAGGTATTTTCAATGATACACTGCATATTACGTTATATCATAATGTATTTTCAATGATACACTGCATATTACGTTATATTATAAGGTATTTTCAATGATAAACTACTATATATTATAAGGTATTTTCAATGATAAGCTACTATATATTATAAGGTATTTTCAATGATGCACTGCATATTACGTTATATTATAAGCTTTTTCAATGGTAAACTACTATATATTATAAGGTGTTTTCAAAGATACACTGCATATTACGTTATATTATAAGGTATTTTCAATGATACACTGCATATTACGTTATATTATAAGGTATTTTCAATGATACACTGCATTTTACGTTATATTATAAGGTATTTTCAATGATAAACTACTATATATTATAAGGTATTTTCAATGGTACACTGCATATTACGTTATATTATAAGGTATTTTCAATGATAAACTGCATATTATGGTATATTATAAGGTATTTTCAATGATACACTGCATATTACGTTATATTATAAGGTATTTTCATTGATACACTACAAATTACCATATATTATATGGTATTTTCAATGATACACTGCATAATACGTTATATCATAAGGTATTTTCAATGATACACTTCATATTACGTTATATTATAAGGTATTTTCAACGATACACTGCATATTACGTTATATTATAAGGTATTTTCATTGATACACTACAAATTACCATATATTATAATGTATTTTCAATGATAAACTGCATATTATGATATATTATAAGGTATTTTCAATGATACACTGCATATTACGTTATATTATAAGGTATTTTCAATGATAAACTACTATATATTATAAGGTATTTTCAATGATACACTGCATATTACTTTATATTATAAGGTATTTTCAATGATAAACTACTATATATTATAAGGTATTTTCAATGATACACTGCATATTACGTTATATTATAAGGTATTTTCAATGATAAACTGCATATTATGGTATATTATAAGGTATTTTCAATGATACACTGCATATTACGTTATATTAATATATAAGGTATTTTCAATGACACACTGCATATTACGTTATATTATAAGGTATTTTCATTGATACACTACAAATTACCATATATTATAAGGTATTTTCAATGATACACTGCATATTACGTTATATCATAATGTATTTTCAATGATACACTGCATAATACGTTATATTATAAGGTATTTTCAATGATAAACTACTATATATTATAAGGTATTTTCAATGATAAGCTACTATATATTATAAGGTATTTTCAATGATGCACTGCATATTACGTTATATTATAAGCTTTTTCAATGGTAAACTACTATATATTATAAGGTGTTTTCAAAGATACACTGCATATTACGTTATATTATAAGGTATTTTCAATGATACACTGCATATTACGTTATATTATAAGGTATTTTCAATGATACACTGCATATTACGTTATATTATAAGGTATTTTCAATGATAAACTACTATATATTATAAGGTATTTTCAATGGTACACTGCATATTACGTTATATTATAAGGTATTTTCAATGATAAACTGCATATTATGGTATATTATAAGGTATTTTCAATGATACACTACAAATTACCATATATTATAAGGTATTTTCAATGATACACTACAAATTACCATATATTATATGGTATTTTCAATGATACACTGCATAATACGTTATATCATAAGGTATTTTCAATGATACACTGCATATTACGTTATATTATAAGGTATTTTCAACGATACACTGCATATTACGTTATATTATAAGGTATTTTCATTGATACACTACAAATTACCATATATTATAATGTATTTTCAATGATAAACTGCATATTATGATATATTATAAGGTATTTTCAATGATACGCTGCATATTACGTTATATTATAAGGTATTTTCAATGATAAACTACTATATATTATAAGGTATTTTCAATGATACACTGCATATTACTTTATATTATAAGGTATTTTCAATGATAAACTGCATATTATGGTATATTATAAGGTATTTTCAATGATACACTGCATATTACGTTATATTAATATATAAGGTATTTTCAATGACACACTGCATATTACGTTATATTATAAGGTATTTTCAATGATACACTGCATATTACGATATATTATATGGTATTTTCAATGATAAACTGCATATTATGATATATTATAAGGTATTTTCATTGATACACTACAAATTACCATATATTATAAGGTATTTTCAATGATACACTGCATATTACGTTATATCATAAGGTATTTTCAATGATACACTGCATATTACGTTATATTATAAGGTATTTTCAATGATAAACTACTATATATTATAAGGTATTTTCAATGATAAGCTACTATATATTATAAGGTATTTTCAATGATGCACTGCATATTACGTTATATTATAAGCTTTTTCAATGGTAAACTACTATATATTATAAGGTGTTTTCAAAGATACACTGCATATTACGTTATATTATAAGGTATTTTCAATGATACACTGCATATTACGTTATATTATAAGGTATTTTCAATGATACACTACATATTACGTTATATTATAAGGTATTTTCAATGATAAACTACTATATATTATAAGGTATTTTCAATGATACACTGCATATTACTTTATATTATAAGGTATTTTCAATGATAAACTACTATATATTATAAGGTATTTTCAATGATACACTGCATATTACGTTATATTATAAGGTATTTTCAATGATAAACTGCATATTATGGTATATTATAAGGTATTTTCAATGATACACTGCATATTACGTTATATTAATATATAAGGTATTTTCAATGACACACTGCATATTACGTTATATTATAAGGTATTTTCAATGATACACTGCATATTACGATATATTATATGGTATTTTCAATGATAAACTGCATATTATGATATATTATAAGGTATTTTGAATGATACACTGCATATTACGTTATATTATAAGGTATTTTCATTGATACACTACAAATTACCATCTATTATAAGGTATTTTCAATGATACACTGCATATTACGTTATATCATAAGGTATTTTCAATGATACTCTGCATATTACGTTATATTATAAGGTATTTTCAATGGTAAACTACTATATATTACAAGGTATTTTCAATGATACACTGCATATTACGTTATATTATAAGGTATTTTCAATGATACACTGTATATTACGCTATATTATAAGGTATTTTCATTGATACACTACAAATTACCATATATTATAAGGTATTTTCAATGATACACTGCATATTACGTTATATCATAAGGTATTTTCAATGATACACTGCATAATACGTTATATTATAAGGTATTTTCAATGATAAACTACTATATATTATAAGGTATTTTCAATGATAAGCTACTATATATTATAAGGTATTTTCAATGATGCACTGCATATTACGTTATATTATAAGCTTTTTCAATGGTAAACTACTATATATTATAAGGTGTTTTCAAAGATACACTGCATATTACGTTATATTATAAGGTATTTTCAATGATACACTGCATATTACGTTATATTATAAGGTATTTTCAATGATACACTACATATTACGTTATATTATAAGGTATTTTCAATGATAAACTACTATATATTATAAGGTATTTTCAATGGTACACTGCATATTACGTTATATTATAAGGTATTTTCAATGATAAACTGCATATTATGGTATATTAATATATAAGGTATTTTCAATGACACACTGCATATTACGTTATATTAATATATAAGGTATTTTCAATGACACACTGCATATTACGTTATATTATAAGGTATTTTCAATGATAAACTACTATATATTATAAGGTATTTTCAATGATAAACTACTATATATTATAAGGTATTTTCAATGATAAACTGCATATTATGGTATATTATAAGGTATTTTCAATGATACACTGCATATTACGTTATATTAATATATAAGGTATTTTCAATGACACACTGCATATTACGTTATATTATAAGGTATTTTCAATGATACACTGCATATTACGATATATTATATGGTATTTTCAATGATAAACTGCATATTATGATATATTATAAGGTATTTTGAATGATACACTGCATATTACGTTATATTATAAGGTATTTTCATTGATACACTACAAATTACCATCTATTATAAGGTATTTTCAATGATACACTGCATATTACGTTATATCATAAGGTATTTTCAATGATACTCTGCATATTACGTTATATTATAAGGTATTTTCAATGGTAAACTACTATATATTACAAGGTATTTTCAATGATACACTGCATATTACGTTATATTATAAGGTATTTTCAATGACACACTGCATATTACGTTATATTATAAGGTATTTTCATTGATACACTACAAATTACCATATATTATAAGGTATTTTCAATGATACACTGCATAATACGTTATATCATAAGGTATTTTCAATGATACACTGCATATTACGTTATATTATAATGTGTTTTCAATGATACACTACAAATTACCATATATTATAAGGTATTTTCAATGATACACTGCATATTATGGTATATTATAAGGTATTTTCAATGATACACTGCATATTTCGTTATATTATATGGTATTTTCAATTGTAAACTACTATATATCATAAGGTATTTTCAATGGTACACTGCATATTACGTTATATTATAAGGTATTTTCAATGACACACTGCATATTACGTTATATTATAAGGTATTTTCAATGATACACTGCATATTACGTTATATTATAAGGTATTTTCGATGATAGACTGCATATCACGTTATTTTTTAAGTTATTTTCAGAGATACACTGCATATTAAGTTATACTATACGGTATTTATACTGATAAACTACAAATTACTATATATTATAAGGTATTTTCAATGATTCACTGCATATTACGTTATATTATAATGTATTTCAAATGATACTCTGCATAATACGTTATATCATAAGGTATTTTCAATGATACACTGCATATTACGTTATATTATAAGGTGTTTTCAATGATACACTGCATATTACGTTATATTATAAGGTATTTTCAATGATAAACTACTATATATTATAAGGTATTTTCAATCATAAACTACTATATATTATAAGGTATTTTCAAGGTTACACTGCATATTACGTTATGTTATAAGGTATTTTCATTGATACACTACAAATTACCATCTATTATAAGGTATTTTCAATGATACACTGCATATTACGTTATATCATAAGGTATTTTCAATGATACTCTGCATATTACGTTATATTATAAGGTATTTTCAATGATAAACTACTATATATTATAAGGTATTTTCAATGATACACTGCATATTACGTTATATTATAAGGTATTTTCAATGATAAACTACTATATATTATAAGGTATTTTCAATGATAAACTACTATATATTATAAGGTATTTTCAAGGTTACACTGCATATTACGTTATGTTATAAGGTATTTTCATTGATACACTACAAATTACCATCTATTATAAGGTATTTTCAATGATACACTGCATATTACGTTATATCATAAGGTATTTTCAATGATACTCTGCATATTACGTTATATTATAAGGTATTTTCAATGGTAAACTACTATATATTGCAAGGTATTTTCAATGATACACTGCATATTACGTTATATTATAAGGTATTTTCAATGACACACTGCATATTACGTTATATTATAAGGTATTTTCATTGATACACTACAAATTACCATATATTATAAGGTATTTTCAATGATACACTGCATAATACGTTATATCATAAGGTATTTTCAATGATACACTGCATATTACGTTATATTATAATGTGTTTTCAATGATACACTACAAATTACCATATATTATAAGGTATTTTCAATGATACACTGCATATTATGGTATATTATAAGGTATTTTCAATGATACACTGCATATTTCGTTATATTATATGGTATTTTCAATTGTAAACTACTATATATCATAAGGTATTTTCAATGATACACTGCATATTACGTTATATTATAAGGTATTTTCAATGATACACTGCATATTACGTTATATTATAAGGTATTTTCAATGATACACTGCATATTACGTTATATTATAAGGTATTTTCGATGATAGACTGCATATCACGTTATTTTTTAAGGTATTTTCAGAGATACACTGCATATTAAGTTATACTATACGGTATTTATACTGATAAACTACAAATTACTATATATTATAAGGTATTTTCAATGATTCACTGCATATTACGTTATATTATAATGTATTTCCAATGATACTCTGCATAATACGTTATATCATAAGGTATTTTCAATGATACACTGCATATTACGTTATATTATAAGGTGTTTTCAATGATACACTGCATATTACGTTATATTATAAGGTATTTTCAATGATAAACTACTATATATTATAAGGTATTTTCAATCATAAACTACTATATATTATAAGGTATTTTCAAGGTTACACTGCATAATACGTTATGTTATAAGGTATTTTCATTGATACACTACAAATTACCATATATTATACGGTATTTTCAATGATATACTGCATATTATGGTATATTATAAGGTATTTTCAATGATACACTGCATATTACGTTATATTATATGGTATTTTCAATTGTAAACTACTATATATCATAAGGTATTTTCAATGATACACTGCATATTACGTTATATTATAAGGTATTTTCAATGACACACTGCATATTACGTTATATTATAAGGTATTTTCAATGATACACTGCATATTACGTTATATTATAAGGTATTTTCGATGATAGACTGCATATCACGTTATTTTATAAGTTATTTTCAGAGATACACTGCATATTAAGTTATACTATACGGTATTTATACTGATAAACTACAAATTACTATATATTATAAGGTATTTTCAATGATTCACTGCATATTACGTTATATTATAATGTATTTCCAATGATACTCTGCATATTACGTTATATTATAAGGTATTTTCATTGATACACTACAAATTACCATATATTATAAGGTATTTTCAATGATAAACTGCATATTATGATATATTATAAGGTATTTTCAATGATACACTGCATATTACGTTATATTATAAGTTATTTTCAATGATAAACTACTATATATTATAAGGTATTTTCAATGATACACTGCATATTACGTGATATTATAAGGTGTTTTCAATGTTACACTGCATACTACGTTATATTATAAGGTATTTTCAATGATACACTACATATTACGTTATATTATAAGGTATTTTCAATGATAAACTACTATATATTATAAGGTATTTTCAATGGTACACTGCATATTACGTTATATTATAAGGTATTTTCAATGATAAACTGCATATTATGGTATATTATAAGGTATTTTCATTGATACACTACAAATTACCATATATTATAAGGTATTTTCAATGATACACTGCATATTACGTTATATTATAAGGTATTTTCAATGATACACTGCATAATACGTTATATTATAAGGTATTTTCAATGATAAACTACTATATATTATAAGGTATTTTCAATGATAAGCTACTATATATTATAAGGTATTTTCAATGATGCACTGCATATTACGTTATATTATAAGCTTTTTCAATGGTAAACTACTATATATTATAAGGTGTTTTCAAAGATACACTGCATATTACGTTATATTATAAGGTATTTTCAATGATACACTGCATATTACGTTATATTATAAGGTATTTTCAATGATACACTACATATTACGTTATATTATAAGGTATTTTCAATGATAAACTACTATATATTATAAGGTATTTTCAATGGTACACTGCATATTACGTTATATTATAAGGTACTTTCAATGATAAACTGCATATTATGGTATATTATAAGGTATTTTCAATGATACACTGCATATTACGTTATAATATAAGGTATATTCATTGATACACTACAAATTACCATATATTATATGGTATTTTCAATGATACACTGCATAATACGTTATATCATAAGGTATTTTCAATGATACACTTCATATTACGTTATATTATAAGGTATTTTCAACGATACACTGCATATTACGTTATATTATAAGGTATTTTCATTGATACACTACAAATTACCATATATTATAATGTATTTTCAATGATAAACTGCATATTATGATATATTATAAGGTATTTTCAATGATACACTGCATATTACGTTATATTATAAGGTATTTTCAATGATAAACTACTATATATTATAAGGTATTTTCAATGATACACTGCATATTACGTTATATTATAAGGTATTTTCAATGATAAACTACTATATATTATAAGGTATTTTCAATGATACACTGCATATTACGTTATATTATAAGGTATTTTCAATGATAAACTGCATATTATGGTATATTATAAGGTATTTTCAATGATACACTGCATATTACGTTATATTAATATATAAGGTATTTTCAATGACACACTGCATATTACGTTATATTATAAGGTATTTTCATTGATACACTACAAATTACCATATATTATAAGGTATTTTCAATGATACACTGCATATTACGTTATATCATAATGTATTTTCAATGATACACTGCATAATACGTTATATTATAAGGTATTTTCAATGATAAACTACTATATATTATAAGGTATTTTCAATGATAAGCTACTATATATTATATGGTATTTTCAATGATGCACTGCATATTACGTTATATTATAAGCTTTTTCAATGGTAAACTACTATATATTATAAGGTGTTTTCAAAGATACACTGCATATTACGTTATATTATAAGGTATTTTCAATGTTACACTGCATATTACGTTATATTATAAGGTATTTTCAATGATACACTACATATTACGTTATATTATAAGGTATTTTCAATGATAAACTACTATATATTATAAGGTATTTTCAATGGTACACTGCATATTACGTTATATTATAAGGTATTTTCAATGATAAACTGCATATTATGGTATATTATAAGGTATTTTCAATGATACACTGCATATTACGTTATATTATAAGGTATTTTCATTGATACACTACAAATTACCATATATTATATGGTATTTTCAATGATACACTGCATAATACGTTATATCATAAGGTATTTTCAATGATACACTGCATATTACGTTATATTATAAGGTATTTTCAACGATACACTGCATATTACGTTATATTATAAGGTATTTTCATTGATACACTACAAATTACCATATATTATAATGTATTTTCAATGATAAACTGCATATTATGATATATTATAAGGTATTTTCAATGATACACTGCATATTACGTTATATTATAAGGTATTTTCAATGATAAACTACTATATATTATAAGGTATTTTCAATGATACACTGCATATTACTTTATATTATAAGGTATTTTCAATGATAAACTACTATATATTATAAGGTATTTTCAATGATACACTGCATATTACGTTATATTATAAGGTATTTTCAATGATAAACTGCATATTATGGTATATTATAAGGTATTTTCAATGATACACTGCATATTACGTTATATTAATATATAAGGTATTTTCAATGACACACTGCATATTACGTTATATTATAAGGTATTTTCAATGATACACTGCATATTACGATATATTATATGGTATTTTCAATGATAAACTGCATATTATGATATATTATAAGGTATTTTCATTGATACACTACAAATTACCATATATTATAAGGTATTTTCAATGATACACTGCATATTACGTTATATCATAAGGTATTTTCAATGATACACTGCATAATACGTTATATTATAAGGTATTTTCAATGATAAACTACTATATATTATAAGGTATTTTCAATGATAAGCTACTATATATTATAAGGTATTTTCAATGATGCACTGCATATTACGTTATATTATAAGCTTTTTCAATGGTAAACTACTATATATTATAAGGTGTTTTCAAAGATACACTGCATATTACGTTATATTATAAGGTATTTTCAATGATACACTGCATATTACGTTATATTATAAGGTATTTTCAATGATACACTACATATTACGTTATATTATAAGGTATTTTCAATGATAAACTACTATATATTATAAGGTATTTTCAATGATACACTGCATATTACTTTATATTATAAGGTATTTTCAATGATAAACTACTATATATTATAAGGTATTTTCAATGATACACTGCATATTACGTTATATTATAAGGTATTTTCAATGATACACTGCATATTACGTTATATTATAAGGTATTTTCAATGATACACTGCATATTACGTTATATTAATATATAAGGTATTTTCAATGACACACTGCATATTACGTTATATTATAAGGTATTTTCAATGATACACTGCATATTACGATATATTATATGGTATTTTCAATGATAAACTGCATATTATGATATATTATAAGGTATTTTCAATGATACACTGCATATTACGTTATATTATAAGGTATTTTCATTGATACACTACAAATTACCATCTATTATAAGGTATTTTCAATGATACACTGCATATTACGTTATATCATAAGGTATTTTCAATGATACTCTGCATATTACGTTATATTATAAGGTATTTTCAATGGTAAACTACTATATATTACAAGGTATTTTCAATGATACACTGCATATTACGTTATATTATAAGGTATTTTCAATGATACACTGTATATTACGCTATATTATAAGGTATTTTCATTGATACACTACAAATTACCATATATTATAAGGTATTTTCAATGATACACTGCATATTACGTTATATCATAATGTATTTTCAATGATACACTGCATAATACGTTATATTATAAGGTATTTTCAATGATAAACTACTATATATTATAAGGTATTTTCAATGATAAGCTACTATATATTATAAGGTATTTTCAATGATGCACTGCATATTACGTTATATTATAAGCTTTTTCAATGGTAAACTACTATATATTATAAGGTGTTTTCAAAGATACACTGCATATTACGTTATATTATAAGGTATTTTCAATGGTACACTGCATATTACGTTATATTATAAGGTATTTTCAATGATAAACTGCATATTATGGTATATTAATATATAAGGTATTTTCAATGACACACTGCATATTACGTTATATTAATATATAAGGTATTTTCAATGACACACTGCATATTACGTTATATTATAAGGTATTTTCAATGATAAACTACTATATATTATAAGGTATTTTCAATGATAAACTACTATATATTATAAGGTATTTTCAATGATACACTGCATATTACGTTATATTATAAGGTATTTTCAATGATAAACTGCATATTATGGTATATTATAAGGTATTTTCAATGATACACTGCATATTACGTTATATTAATATATAAGGTATTTTCAATGACACACTGCATATTACGTTATATTATAAGGTATTTTCAATGATACACTGCATATTACGATATATTATATGGTATTTTCAATGATAAACTGCATATTATGATATATTATAAGGTATTTTGAATGATACACTGCATATTACGTTATATTATAAGGTATTTTCATTGATACACTACAAATTACCATCTATTATAAGGTATTTTCAATGATACACTGCATATTACGTTATATCATAAGGTATTTTCAATGATACTCTGCATATTACGTTATATTATAAGGTATTTTCAATGGTAAACTACTATATATTACAAGGTATTTTCAATGATACACTGCATATTACGTTATATTATAAGGTATTTTCAATGACACACTGCATATTACGTTATATTATAAGGTATTTTCATTGATACACTACAAATTACCATATATTATAAGGTATTTTCAATGATACACTGCATAATACGTTATATCATAAGGTATTTTCAATGATACACTGCATATTACGTTATATTATAATGTGTTTTCAATGATACACTACAAATTACCATATATTATAAGGTATTTTCAATGATACACTGCATATTATGGTATATTATAAGGTATTTTCAATGATACACTGCATATTTCGTTATATTATATGGTATTTTCAATTGTAAACTACTATATATCATAAGGTATTTTCAATGGTACACTGCATATTACGTTATATTATAAGGTATTTTCAATGACACACTGCATATTACGTTATATTATAAGGTATTTTCAATGATACACTGCATATTACGTTATATTATAAGGTATTTTCGATGATAGACTGCATATCACGTTATTTTTTAAGTTATTTTCAGAGATACACTGCATATTAAGTTATACTATACGGTATTTATACTGATAAACTACAAATTACTATATATTATAAGGTATTTTCAATGATTCACTGCATATTACGTTATATTATAATGTATTTCCAATGATACTCTGCATAATACGTTATATCATAAGGTATTTTTAATGATACACTGCATATTACGTTATATTATAAGGTGTTTTCAATGATACACTGCATATTACGTTATATTATAAGGTATTTTCAATGATAAACTACTATATATTATAAGGTATTTTCAATCATAAACTACTATATATTATAAGGTATTTTCAAGGTTACACTGCATATTACGTTATGTTATAAGGTATTTTCATTGATACACTACAAATTACCATCTATTATAAGGTATTTTCAATGATACACTGCATATTACGTTATATCATAAGGTATTTTCAATGATACTCTGCATATTACGTTATATTATAAGGTATTTTCAATGGTAAACTACTATATATTGCAAGGTATTTTCAATGATACACTGCATATTACGTTATATTATAAGGTATTTTCAATGACACACTGCATATTACGTTATATTATAAGGTATTTTCATTGATACACTACAAATTACCATATATTATAAGGTATTTTCAATGATACACTGCATAATACGTTATATCATAAGGTATTTTCAATGATACACTGCATATTACGTTATATTATAATGTGTTTTCAATGGTACACTACAAATTACCATATATTATAAGGTATTTTCAATGATACACTGCATATTATGGTATATTATAAGGTATTTTCAATGATACACTGCATATTTCGTTATATTATATGGTATTTTCAATTGTAAACTACTATATATCATAAGGTATTTTCAATGATACACTGCATATTACGTTATATTATAAGGTATTTTCAATGACACACTGCATATTACGTTATATTATAACGTATTTTCAATGATACACTGCATATTACGTTATATTATAAGGTATTTTCGATGATAGACTGCATATCACGTTATTTTTTAAGGTATTTTCAGAGATACACTGCATATTAAGTTATACTATACGGTATTTATACTGATAAACTACAAATTACTATATATTATAAGGTATTTTCAATGATTCACTGCATATTACGTTATATTATAATGTATTTCCAATGATACTCTGCATAATACGTTATATCATAAGGTATTTTCAATGATACACTGCATATTACGTTATATTATAAGGTGTTTTCAATGATACACTGCATATTACGTTATATTATAAGGTATTTTCAATGATAAACTACTATATATTATAAGGTATTTTCAATGATAAACTACTATATATTATAAGGTATTTTCAATCATAAACTACTATATATTATAAGGTATTTTCAAGGTTACACTGCATAATACGTTATGTTATAAGGTATTTTCATTGATACACTACAAATTACCATATATTATAAGGTATTTTCAATGATATACTGCATATTATGGTATATTATAAGGTATTTTCAATGATACACTGCATATTACGTTATATTATAAGGTGTTTTCAATGATACACTGCATATTACGTTATATTATAAGGTATTTTCAATGATAAACTACTATATATTATAAGGTATTTTCAATGATAAACTACTATATATTATAAGGTATTTTCAATCATAAACTACTATATATTATAAGGTATTTTCAAGGTTACACTGCATAATACGTTATGTTATAAGGTATTTTCATTGATACACTACAAATTACCATATATTATAAGGTATTTTCAATGATATACTGCATATTATGGTATATTATAAGGTATTTTCAATGATACACTGCATATTACGTTATATTATATGGTATTTTCAATTGTAAACTACTATATATCATAAGGTATTTTCAATGATACACTGCATATTACGTTATATTATAAGGTATTTTCAATGACACACTGCATATTACGTTATATTATAAGGTATTTTCAATGATACACTGCATATTACGTTATATTATAAGGTATTTTCGATGATAGACTGCATATCACGTTATTTTATAAGGTATTTTCAGAGATACACTGCATATTAAGTTATACTATACGGTATTTATACTGATAAACTACAAATTACTATATATTATAAGGTATTTTCAATGATTCACTGCATATTACGTTATATTATAATGTATTTCCAATGATACTCTGCATATTACGTTATATTATAAGGTATTTTCATTGATACACTACAAATTACCATATATTATAAGGTATTTTCAATGATAAACTGCATATTATGATATATTATAAGGTATTTTCAATGATACACTGCATATTACGTTATATCATAATGTATTTTCAATGATACACTGCATATTACGTTATATTATAAGGTGTTTTCAATGATACACTGCATATTACGTTATATTATAAGGTGTTTTCAATGATACACTACAAATTACCATATATTATAAGGTATTTTCAATGATACACTGCATATTATGGTATATTATAAGGTATTTTCAATGATACACTGCATATTACGTGATATTATAAGGTGTTTTCAATGTTACACTGCATACTACGTTATATTATAAGGTATTTTCAATGATACACTGTATATTACGTTATATTATAAGGTATTTTCATTGATACACTACAAATTACCATATATTATAAGGTATTTTCAATGATACACTGCATAATACGTTATATAATATGGTATTTTCAATGATAAACTACTATATATTATAAGGTATTTTCAATGATAAGCTACTATATATTATAAGGTATTTTCAATGATGCACTGCATATTACGTTATATTATAAGCTTTTTCAATGGTAAACTACTATATATTATAAGGTGTTTTCAAAGATACACTGCATATTACGTTATATTATAAGGTATTTTCAAGGATACACTGCATATTACGTTATATTATAAGGTATTTTCAATGATACACTACATATTACGTTATATTATAAGGTATTTTCGATGATAGACTGCATATCACGTTATTTTATAAGGTATTTTCAGAGATACACTGCATATTAAGTTATACTATACGGTATTTATACTGATAAACTACAAATTACTATATATTATAAGGTATTTTCAATGATTCACTGCATATTACGTTATATTATAATGTATTTTCTATGATACACTGCATATTACGTTATATTATATGGTATTTTCAATTGTAAACTACTATACATCATAAGGTATTTTCAATGATACACTGCATATGACGTTATATTATTAGGTATTTTCAATGACACACTGCATATTACGTTATATTATAAGGTATTTGCAATGATACACTGCATATTACGATATATTATATTGGTATTTTCAATGATACACTGCATATTATGATATATTATAAGGTATTTTCAATGATACACTGCATATTACGTTATATTATAAGGTATTTTCGATGACACACTGCATATTACGTTATATTATAAGCTATTTTCAATGATACACTGCATATTACGTTATATTATAAGGTATTTTCAATGATACACTGCATATTACGTTATATTATAAGGTATTTTCGATGATAGACTGCATATCACGTTATTTTATAAGGTATTTTCAGAGATACACTGCATATTAAGTTATACTATACGGTATTTATACTGATAAACTACAAATTACTATATATTATAAGGTATTTTCAATGATTCACTGCATATTACGTTATATTATAATGTATTTCCAATGATACACTGCATATTACGTTATATTATAAGGTATTTTCATTGATACACTACAAATTACCATATATAATAAGGTATTTTCAATGATAAACTGCATATTATGATATATTATAAGGTATTTTCAATGATACACTGCATATTACGTTATATTATAAGGTATTTTCAATGATACACTGCGTATTACGTTATATTATAAGGTATTTTCAATGATACACTACATATTACGTTATATTATAAGGTATTTTCAATGATAAACTACTAAATATTATACGGTATTTTCAATGATACACTGCATATTACGTTATATTATAAGGTATTTTCAATGATACACTGCATATAACGTTATATTATAAGGTATTTGCAATGATACACTGCATATTACGATATATTATAATGTATTTTCAATGATACACTGCATAATACGTTATATTATAAGGTATTTTCAATGATAAACTACTATATATTATAAGGTATTTTCAATGATAAGCTACTATATATTATAAGGTATTTTCAATGATGCACTGCATATTACGTTATATTATAATGTATTTCCAATGATACACTGCATATTACGTTATATTATAAGGTATTTTCATTGATACACTACAAATTACCATATATTATAAGGTATTTTCAATGATAAACTGCATATTATGATATATTATAAGGTATTTTCAATGATACACTGCATATTACGTTATATCATAATGTATTTTCAATGATACACTGCATAATACGTTATATTATAAGGTATTTTCAATGATAAACTACTATATATTATAAGGTATTTTCAATGATAAGCTACTATATATTATAAGGTATTTTCAATGATGCACTGCATATTACGTTATATTATAAGGTATTTTCAATGATACACTGCATATTACGTTATATTATAAGGTATTTTCAATGATACACTGCATATTACGATATATTATATTGGTATTTTCAATGATACACTGCATATTATGATATATTATAAGGTATTTTCAATGATACACTACATATTACGTTATATTATAAGGTATTTTCAATGATAAACTACTAAATATTATACGGTATTTTCAATGATACACTGCATATTACGTTATATTATAAGGTATTTTCAATGATACACTGCATATAACGTTATATTATAAGGTATTTGCAATGATACACTGCATATTACGATATATTATATTGGTATTTTCAATGATACACTGCATATTATGATATATTATAAGGTATTTTCAATGATACACTGCATATTACGTTATATTATAAGGTATTTTCGATGACACACTGCATATTACGTTATATTATAAGCTATTTTCAATGATACACTGCATATTACGTTATATTATAAGGTATTTTCATTGATACACTACAAATTACCATATATTATAAGGTATTTTCAATGATACACTGCATAATACGTTATATCATAAGGTATTTTCAATGATACACTACAAATTACCATATATTATAAGGTATTTTCAATGATAAACTGCATATTATGATATATTATAAGGTATTTTCAATGATACACTGCATATTACGTTATATCATAATGTATTTTCAATGATACACTGCATAATACGTTATATTATAAGGTATTTTCAATGATAAACTACTATATATTATAAGGTATTTTCAATGATAAGCTACTATATATTATAAGGTATTTTCAATGATGCACTGCATATTACGTTATATTATAAGCTTTTTCAATGGTAAACTACTATATATTATAAGGTGTTTTCAAAGATACACTGCATATTACGTTATATTATAAGGTATTTTCAATGATACACTGCATATTACGTTATATTATAAGGTATTTTCAATGATACACTACATATTACGTTATATTATAAGGTATTTTCGATGATAGACTGCATATCACGTTATTTTATAAGGTATTTTCAGAGATACACTGCATATTAAGTTATACTATACGGTATTTATACTGATAAACTACAAATTACTATATATTATAAGGTATTTTCAATGATTCACTGCATATTACGTTATATTATAATGTATTTTCTATGATACACTGCATATTACGTTATATTATATGGTATTTTCAATTGTAAACTACTATACATCATAAGGTATTTTCAATGATACACTGCATATGACGTTATATTATAAGGTATTTTCAATGACACACTGCATATTACGTTATATTATAAGGTATTTGCAATGATACACTGCATATTACGATATATTATATTGGTATTTTCAATGATACACTGCATATTATGATATATTATAAGGTATTTTCAATGATACACTGCATATTACGTTATATTATAAGGTATTTTCGATGACACACTGCATATTACGTTATATTATAAGCTATTTTCAATGATACACTGCATATTACGTTATATTATAAGGTATTTTCAATGATACACTGCATATTACGTTATATTATAAGGTATTTTCGATGATAGACTGCATATCACGTTATTTTATAAGGTATTTTCAGAGATACACTGCATATTAAGTTATACTATACGGTATTTATACTGATAAACTACAAATTACTATATATTATAAGGTATTTTCAATGATTCACTGCATATTACGTTATATTATAATGTATTTTCAATGATACACTGCATATTACGTTATATTATAAGGTATTTTCAATGATACACTACAAATTACCATATATAATAAGGTATTTTCAATGATAAACTGCATATTATGATATATTATAAGGTATTTTCAATGATACACTGCATATTACGTTATATTATAAGGTATTTTCAATGATACACTGCGTATTACGTTATATTATAAGGTATTTTCAATGATACACTACATATTACGTTATATTATAAGGTATTTTCAATGATAAACTACTAAATATTATACGGTATTTTCAATGATACACTGCATATTACGTTATATTATAAGGTATTTTCAATGATACACTGCATATAACGTTATATTATAAGGTATTTGCAATGATACACTGCATATTACGATATATTATAATGTATTTTCAATGATACACTGCATAATACGTTATATTATAAGGTATTTTCAATGATAAACTACTACATATTATAAGGTATTTTCAATGATAAGCTACTATATATTATAAGGTATTTTCAATGATGCACTGCATATTACGTTATATTATAATGTATTTCCAATGATACACTGCATATTACGTTATATTATAAGGTATTTTCATTGATACACTACAAATTACCATATATTATAAGGTATTTTCAATGATAAACTGCATATTATGATATATTATAAGGTATTTTCAATGATACACTGCATATTACGTTATATCATAATGTATTTTCAATGATACACTGCATAATACGTTATATTATAAGGTATTTTCAATGATAAACTACTATATATTATAAGGTATTTTCAATGATAAGCTACTATATATTATAAGGTATTTTCAATGATGCACTGCATATTACGTTATATTATAAGGTATTTTCAATGATACACTGCATATAACGTTATATTATAAGGTATTTGCAATGATACACTGCATATTACGATATATTATATTGGTATTTTCAATGATACACTGCATATTATGATATATTATAAGGTATTTTCAATGATACACTACATATTACGTTATATTATAAGGTATTTTCAATGATAAACTACTAAATATTATACGGTATTTTCAATGATACACTGCATATTACGTTATATTATAAGGTATTTTCAATGATACACTGCATATAACGTTATATTATAAGGTATTTGCAATGATACACTGCATATTACGATATATTATATTGGTATTTTCAATGATACACTGCATATTATGATATATTATAAGGTATTTTCAATGATACACTGCATATTACGTTATATTATAAGGTATTTTCGATGACACACTGCATATTACGTTATATTATAAGCTATTTTCAATGATACACTGCATATTACGTTATATTATAAGGTATTTTCATTGATACACTACAAATTACCATATATTATAAGGTATTTTCAATGATACACTGCATAATACGTTATATCATAAGGTATTTTCAATGATACACTACAAATTACCATATATTATAAGGTATTTTCAATGATAAACTGCATATTATGATATATTATAAGGTATTTTCAATGATACACTGCATATTACGTTATATCATAATGTATTTTCAATGATACACTGCATAATACGTTATATTATAAGGTATTTTCAATGATAAACTACTATATATTATAAGGTATTTTCAATGATAAGCTACTATATATTATAAGGTATTTTCAATGATGCACTGCATATTACGTTATATTATAAGGTATTTTCAATGATACACTACATATTACGTTATATTATAAGGTATTTTCAATGATAAACTACTAAATATTATACGGTATTTTCAATGACACACTGCATATTACGTTATATTATAAGGTATTTGCAATGATACACTGCATATTACGATATATTATATTGGTATTTTCAATGATACACTGCATATTACGTGATATTATAAGGTGTTTTCAATGTTACACTGCATACTACGTTATATTATAAGGTATTTTCAATGATACACTGTATATTACGTTATATTATAAGGTATTTTCATTGATACACTACAAATTACCATATATTATAAGGTATTTTCAATGATACACTGCATAATACGTTATATTATAAGGTATTTTCAATGATAAACTACTATATATTATAAGGTATTTTCAATGATATGCTACTATATATTATAAGGTATTTTCGATGACACACTGCATATTACGTTATATTATAAGCTATTTTCAATGATACACTGCATATTACGTTATATTATAAGGTATTTTCATTGATACACTACATATTACGTTATATTATAAGGTATTTTCAATGATAAACTACTAAATATTATACGGTATTTTCAATGATACACTGCATATTACGTTATATTATAAGGTATTTTCAATGATACACTGCATATAACGTTATATTATAAGGTATTTGCAATGATACACTGCATATTACGATATATTATAATGTATTTTCAATGATACACTGCATAATACGTTATATTATAAGGTATTTTCAATGATAAACTACTACATATTATAAGGTATTTTCAATGATAAGCTACTATATATTATAAGGTATTTTCAATGATGCACTGCATATTACGTTATATTATTATGTATTTCCAATGATACACTGCATATTACGTTATATTATAAGGTATTTTCATTGATACACTACAAATTACCATATATTATAAGGTATTTTCAATGATAAACTGCATATTATGATATATTATAAGGTATTTTCAATGATACACTGCATATTACGTTATATCATAATGTATTTTCAATGATACACTGCATAATACGTTATATTATAAGGTATTTTCAATGATAAACTACTATATATTATAAGGTATTTTCAATGATAAGCTACTATATATTATAAGGTATTTTCAATGATGCACTGCATATTACGTTATATTATAAGGTATTTTCAATGATACACTGCATATAACGTTATATTATAAGGTATTTTCAATGATACACTGCATATTACGATATATTATATTGGTATTTTCAATGATACACTGCATATTATGATATATTATAAGGTATTTTCAATGATACACTACATATTACGTTATATTATAAGGTATTTTCAATGATAAACTACTAAATATTATACGGTATTTTCAATGATACACTGCATATTACGTTATATTATAAGGTATTTTCAATGATACACTGCATATTACGTTATATTATAAGGTATTTGCAATGATACACTGCATATTACGATATATTATATTGGTATTTTCAATGATACACTGCATATTATGATATATTATAAGGTATTTTCAATGATACACTGCATATTACGTTATATTATAAGGTATTTTCGATGACACACTGCATATTACGTTATATTATAAGCTATTTTCAATGATACACTGCATATTACGTTATATTATAAGGTATTTTCATTGATACACTACAAATTACCATATATTATAAGGTATTTTCAATGATACACTGCATAATACGTTATATCATAAGGTATTTTCAATGATACACTACAAATTACCATATATTATAAGGTATTTTCAATGATAAACTGCATATTATGATATATTATAAGGTATTTTCAATGATACACTGCATATTACGTTATATCATAATGTATTTTCAATGATACACTGCATAATACGTTATATTATAAGGTATTTTCAATGATAAACTACTATATATTATAAGGTATTTTCAATGATAAGCTACTATATATTATAAGGTATTTCCAATGATGCACTGCATATTACGTTATATTATAAGGTATTTTCAATGATACACTACATATTACGTTATATTATAAGGTATTTTCAATGATAAACTACTAAATATTATACGGTATTTTCAATGACACACTGCATATTACGTTATATTATAAGGTATTTGCAATGATACACTGCATATTACGATATATTATATTGGTATTTTCAATGATACACTGCATATTACGTGATATTATAAGGTGTTTTCAATGTTACACTGCATACTACGTTATATTATAAGGTATTTTCAATGATACACTGTATATTACGTTATATTATAAGGTATTTTCATTGATACACTACAAATTACCATATATTATAAGGTATTTTCAATGATACACTGCATAATACGTTATATTATAAGGTATTTTCAATGATAAACTACTATATATTATAAGGTATTTTCAATGATATGCTACTATATATTATAAGGTATTTTCGATGACACACTGCATATTACGTTATATTATAAGCTATTTTCAATGATACACTGCATATTACGTTATATTATAAGGTATTTTCATTGATACACTACAAATTACCATATATTATAAGGTATTTTCAATGATACACTGCATAATACGTTATATCATAAGGTATTTTCAATGATACACTACAAATTACCATATATTATAAGGTATTTTCAATGATAAACTGCATATTATGATATATTATAAGGTATTTTCAATGATACACTGCATATTACGTTATATCATAATGTATTTTCAATGATACACTGCATAATACGTTATATTATAAGGTATTTTCAATGATAAACTACTATATATTATAAGGTATTTTCAATGATAAGCTACTATATATTATAAGGTATTTTCAATGATGCACTGCATATTACGTTATATTATAAGGTATTTTCAATGATACACTGCATATTACGTTATATTATAAGGTATTTTCAATGATAAACTACTAAATATTATACGGTATTTTCAATGACACACTGCATATTACGTTATATTATAAGGTATTTGCAATGATACACTGCATATTACGATATATTATATTGGTATTTTCAATGATACACTGCATATTACGTGATATTATAAGGTGTTTTCAATGTTACACTGCATACTACGTTATATTATAAGGTATTTTCAATGATACACTGTATATTACGTTATATTATAAGGTATTTTCATTGATACACTACAAATTACCATATATTATAAGGTATTTTCAATGATACACTGCATAATACGTTATATTATAAGGTATTTTCAATGATAAACTACTATATATTATAAGGTATTTTCAATGATATGCTACTATATATTATAAGGTATTTTCAATGATGCACTGCATATTACGTTATATTATAAGCTTTTTCAATGGTAAACTACTATATATTATAAGGTGTTTTCAAAGATACACTGCATATTACGTTATATTATAAGGTATTTTCAATGATACACTGCATATTACGTTATATTATAAGGTATTTTCAGAGATACACTGCATATTAAGTTATACTATACGGTATTTATACTGATAAACTACAAATTACTATATATTATAAGGTATTTTCAATGATTCACTGCATATTACGTTATATTATAAGGTATTTTCAATGATACACTACATATTACGTTATATTATAAGGTATTTTCGATGATAGACTGCATATCACGTTATTTTATAAGGTATTTTCAGAGATACACTGCATATTAAGTTATACTATACGGTATTTATACTGATAAACTACAAATTACTATATATTATAAGGTATTTTCAATGATTCACTGCATATTACGTTATATTATAATGTATTTTCTATGATACACTGCATATTACGTTATATTATATGGTATTTTCAATTGTAAACTACTATACATCATAAGGTATTTTCAATGATACACTGCATATGACGTTATATTATAAGGTATTTGCAATGACACACTGCATATTACGTTATATTATAAGGTATTTGCAATGATACACTGCATATTACGATATATTATATTGGTATTTTCAATGATACACTGCATATTATGATATATTATAAGGTATTTTCAATGATACACTGCATATTACGTTATATTATAAGGTATTTTCGATGACACACTGCATATTACGTTATATTATAAGCTATTTTCAATGATACACTGCATATTACGTTATATTATAAGGTATTTTCAATGATACACTGCATATTACGTTATATTATAAGGTATTTTCGATGATAGACTGCATATCACGTTATTTTATAAGGTATTTTCAGAGATACACTGCATATTAAGTTATACTATACGGTATTTATACTGATAAACTACAAATTACTATATATTATAAGGTATTTTCAATGATTCACTGCATATTACGTTATATTATAATGTATTTCCAATGATACACTGCATATTACGTTATATTATAAGGTATTTTCATTGATACACTACAAATTACCATATATTATAAGGTATTTTCAATGATACACTGCATATTACGTTATATTATAAGGTATTTTCATTGATACACTACAAATTACCATATATTATAAGGTATTTTCAATGATACACTGCATAATACGTTATATCATAAGGTATTTTCAATGATACACTGCATATTACGTTATATTATAAGGTGTTTTCAATGATACACTACAAATTACCATATATTATAAGGTATTTTCAATGATACACTGCATATTATGGTATATTATAAGGTATTTTCAATGATACACTGCATATTACGTGATATTATAAGGTGTTTTCAATGTTACACTGCATACTACGTTATATTATAAGGTATTTTCAATGATACACTGTATATTACGTTATATTATAAGGTATTTTCATTGATACACTACAAATTACCATATATTATAAGGTATTTTCAATGATACACTGCATAATACGTTATATTATAAGGTATTTTCAATGATAAACTACTATATATTATAAGGTATTTTCAATGATAAGCTACTATATATTATAAGGTATTTTCAATGATGCACTGCATATTACGTTATATTATAAGCTTTTTCAATGGTAAACTACTATATATTATAAGGTGTTTTCAAAGATACACTGCATATTACGTTATATTATAAGGTATTTTCAATGATACACTGCATATTACGTTATATTATAAGGTATTTTCAGAGATACACTGCATATTAAGTTATACTATAAGGTATTTTCAATGATAAACTACTATATATTATAAGGTATTTTCAATGATAAGCTACTATATATTATAAGGTATTTTCAATGATGCACTGCATATTACGTTATATTATAAGCTTTTTCAATGGTAAACTACTATATATTATAAGGTGTTTTCAATGATACACTGCATAATACGTTATATCATAAGGTATTTTCAATGATACACTGCATATTACGTTATATTATAAGGTGTTTTCAATGATACACTACAAATTACCATATATTATAAGGTATTTTCAATGATACACTGCATAATACGTTATATTATAAGGTATTTTCAATGATAAACTACTATATATTATAAGGTATTTTCAATGATAAGCTACTATATATTATAAGGTATTTTCAATGATGCACTGCATATTACGTTATATTATAAGCTTTTTCAATGGTAAACTACTATATATTATAAGGTGTTTTCAAAGATACACTGCATATTACGTTATATTATAAGGTATTTTCAATGATACACTGCATATTACGTTATATTATAAGGTATTTTCAATGATACACTACATATTACGTTATATTATAATGTATTTTCGATGATAGACTGCATATCACGTTATTTTATAAGGTATTTTCATTGATACACTACAAATTACCATATATTATAAGGTATTTTCAATGATACACTGCATAATACGTTATATTATAAGGTATTTTCAATGATAAACTACTATATATTATAAGGTATTTTCAATGATAAGCTACTATATATTATAAGGTATTTTCAATGATGCACTGCATATTACGTTATATTATAAGCTTTTTCAATGGTAAACTACTATATATTATAAGGTGTTTTCAAAGATACACTGCATATTACGTTATATTATAAGGTATTTTCAATGATACACTGCATATTACGTTATATTATAAGGTATTTTCAATGATACACTACATATTACGTTATATTATAAGGTATTTTCGATGATAGACTGCATATCACGTTATTTTATAAGGTATTTTCAGAGATACACTGCATATTAAGTTATACTATACGGTATTTATACTGATAAACTACAAATTACTATATATTATAAGGTATTTTCAATGATTCACTGCATATTACGTTATATTATAATGTATTTTCTATGATACACTGCATATTACGTTATATTATATGGTATTTTCAATTGTAAACTACTATACATCATAAGGTATTTTCAATGATACACTGCATATGACGTTATATTATAAGGTATTTTCAATGACACACTGCATATTACGTTATATTATATGGTATTTGCAATGATACACTGCATATTACGATATATTATATTGGTATTTTCAATGATACACTGCATATTACGTTATATTATAAGGTATTTTCAATGACACACTGCATATTACGTTATATTATAAGGTATTTTCATTGATACACTACAAATTACCACATTGTTTTAGATTCACGGTCGTTACCTAACTTGAAACGATACCGAGACTCTAAGGTAAAAGAACGGTAAAGAAATCAGAATGTAATGAGTCGACGAGACGAAGACGGAAGGCTACGGAAGGCTGAGCAATGCGAAATCGAATGTCGTGTGAAGCGTGTCAATAGACGAACTGAACGATCAGCTGGGCTCGTCGATCCATCGCGTCCGTTCCCCTCGCCGCGCCCGCGGGCCACGAGCTGCTCGATCCACCCGTGGAGCTCGCGGGGAACGAGGGGACGGAGCGGGTACACATATCGAGTATATAAGCGTGATTGTACAGTTCATGTAAAGAGGTATTATAAATACAGCATTAACTATATGGAGAACGAAATATCTATTAAAATTAGAGACGGAATTCTCTAACATGCCGCCCGCCGTGACGCGCCACGATCGCGTCACCATTGATGCCGGTTGGATGGTCAGACGGGTAGGGGGACGTCTTGACGAATGAGAGCCGCGTTAATCAGTCGTAGTACGCCGCCCGCCATGACAACATTGGGATGTTCCCAACGTGAAATTTTGCGTGGAACCGTGTGCGTGTTCGCTCTCGTGTACGGGCAGTGTTACGACCTTGGCGATGGACCTGCGGAATGACCGGGACCCCGATCGCAAAACTACCACACGTACGAGGCCGTCCTGTCCGCGGATAACCTCCTCAACACGTGCAAGCGGCCAGCGTGTCGGCGTCGTCGGATAGTCGTCGTCCTTTACAAGCACGATCGTGCCGGCGCGGAGATTGTCTCGTCGGTTTTGCCATTTCGTGCGTTGTTGCAGTGTGTTCACATATTCCTTACTCCACCTGCGCCAAAAGTGATCACGCATATTAGAAATTAGTCGCCAACGCGACGTGAGTGTGCACGCGACGTCATCGGTCGGGACTTCGGGAGGGGAGCGTATGGGTTCCCCCACAAGGAAGTGTCCCGGTGTGAGTGGATCGCAGTCCCGCGGATCATCGGACAGTGCTGTCAACGGCCTGGAATTCAAGCACGCCTCGATGCGGCTCAGCAGCGTGGCCATCTCTTCATAGGTAAGAGTGGCGTCTCCAATTACCCGTTTCAGATGCGTCTTCATACTTTTCACCGCTGCTTCCCACAGGCCTCCCATGTGCGGTGAATATGGCGGAATGAAGGACCACTCGGTACCGTCGTTCGCCAGTTCCTCAGCGACCGAGATGTAGAATTCTGACGCTGCGTGGAACATCTGTCGTAGGATCGAGGCCGCGCCCGTGAAGGTCTTGCCGTTGTCACTGTAGAGACGTTGACAATGGCCGCGTCTCGAGGTGAACCTGTGGAATGCAGCGATAAATGAGGTGGAGGTAAGGTCACTTACGGCGTCCAGATGCACGGCCTTGGTGGCTAGGCACACGAAGACGACCACATATCCCTTGTAACTCTTGTGACCTCTGCCTCTAGCTGTACGGAGAGAAATTGGTCCGGCGTAGTCCACTCCCGTATGGAGAAAGGGCTTCGACGGTTGTACCCTGGCCGGTGGAAGATTCCCCATTTGTTGGCGTCCTGTAGCTGCTCGCATCCTCGTGCAGGTGACGCACTCCCGCAGGATCTGCTTCACCCGAGGTCGGCGTCGGGGAATCCAGAACCCTCTATGGATCCAAGCCATCGTGGCATTGAGACTGCCATGGAGCGTCTTCAGATGCGCGTCTCGAATCACCAGCGTGGCCAAATGCGAACTTCGGTCCAGGATGACTGGGTGACGGCGCGGCTCCGACAGACCTGAATTCTCCAGGCGACCGCCCACCCTGAGCGTGCCATCGGTGGCGATGAATGGATTCAACGCCTTAAGAGATGAGGAGGTCGGAATCCTCGTCCCTTGCTGGATCGCGGCGATCTCAGGCTGAAAATGAACTCGTTGCTCAGCTCGCACGGTTGCCTGGAGTGCCTCTCGTAGCTCCGACGTCGTCAGTGGGCCCGTCGTCCGTGTATTCGGGGATCTGCAGTTGTCGGCGAAACGGCGAACGTAGGCAGTGGTCCGAATCAAGCGAGACAGCGAAGAGAATCGCTCTGCGTAGGCGGCTTTGGGGACCGGTGCTTGCACAGAGGCCACTGAGACGTGGCGTTCCTCCGGGAGACTCCCTTGCACGGATGACTCCGCTGTGATCGGCCAATCGGAACTGGACAGACGCAGCCAAGAGGGCCCGCTCCACCAGAGGTTGGTTGTCCGGAGATCGCCTGCGGAGATCCCTCTTGTCGCCAGGTCCGCAGGGTTGTCCAGAGTGCCAACGTGTCTCCACGGAATGCCTGGAAGTACAGTTTGCAGCTCGGTAACTCGGTGGGCAACAAACGGTTTCCATCTCGACGGGTGCGAGTGGATCCAGGCCAAGACTACCGTCGAGTCCGTCCAGCAATGCACCGGCGTACTGCCGAGCTCCAGAGCGGCCGTCAGGGCCGATAGGAGGCGGGCGAGAAGCACCGCCCCGCACAACTCCAGCCGAGGAATACTCTGCGTCTTGATGGGGCTGACGCGGGATTTGGCCAAGAGTAACGACGTCCTCGTTCCAGATGGCCGACGAACCGTGAGGTACACCGCGGCGGCGTAGGCTCGTTCCGAGGCGTCACAGAAGCCGTGGAGCTCCGACTCGCAGTGCCCTGGCGAATAGTGGATCCATCTGGGAACGGCGATCTCTCCCAACTGATGGAGCTCCGCTCTGAATTCGGCCCAGCGGTGAACGAGTGCTGGCTCCACTAATTCGTCCCAAGATACTCCGGCCAGCCAGAGGTCCTGCATTAAAATTTTGGCACGGATTAGTACTGGGGCCAACCACCCCAAGGGATCGAAGAGGCGGGCGATCTCGGAGAGGATCGTCCGCTTCGTCCAAGTAGGCTCGACGAGTGTCGTCGCCGGCTGGAAGCCTCGTACGGACAGAGAGTCGCTTTGCGTCTCCCACTGGAGTCCTAGCGCGCCGTGAATCTCCTCGTCCTGGAAAGTCTTCAGCTCCAAATGGCTCGTTCGAAGCTCGTGACTCGAGCTGGCCCACTTGTCGAGTGGGAAGCCTGCCGTTTCCAGGATGTCCGTCAGCTGTCGTCGGACCTCCCACGCCTGCTGTATATTGTCTGCGCCAGACAAGATGTCGTCGACGTAGGAATTTCGACGGAGGGCCTTGGCGCCCAAAGGAAATCGGGCTTCCTCGTCCGACGCCAGTTGCTGCAGCACCCTATGAGCGAGATACGGCGCGGGAGCAGTTCCATACGTCACGGTGGTCAATCTAAAATCAGACACAGCTTGTGAAGAGTCGTCTCGCCAAAGAACACGGAGCCAGTCTTGATCGTCAGGATGGACTGAGATCTGCCGAAACATCTTGACGATGTCCGTCGCGAATGCCACTCTGAAGAGCCGCCAGCGAGTGATGATCGCCCAGAGATCGCTTTGCAACTTCGGTCCAGTCAACAACTCGTCGTTAAGGGACCGACCAGCAATCGACGCAGCTGAGGCGTTGAAGACCACGCGGATCTTTTTCTTCCCATCAGTCTCTTTCCAAACTGCGTGGTGAGGGATGTAAGATCCAGGATCGCTTTCCTGGAGGGGGGCTTCTGCGAGAGTCATGTGTCTCAGTCGGCTGTACTCCTGCATGAAATCGACGTACTGAGTCCTGAGTTGCTGGTCCCGGGCTCGTCTGGTCTCGGCACTGAGAAGCATCCTGAACGCGGCCACTCTCGACTTTCCCGTCGGTGGTCGCTCCTCCCCCCTGAAAGGTAAGCGAACCACATACCTACCGGAATCGTCTCGAGATGTCGTGTCCTGAAACCACTTCTCACATTTCAGGTCCTCTTGTGACATCGGCTGAGACGACGGCACCTCCTCGATCTCCCAAAACCGCTGCAGATCAGGGAGCGGCTCCTGGCAGCTCACATGGTGAATTTGGGCCCTCCTCATCGACGAATGCTCTTCTCCAACAGGCCCGATCAGCGTCCATCCGAATGGGGTTCGGATCGCGACTGGGGTTCCGGCCGGTCCGACTTTCCGCTCTCGGAACAAGAGTCCACAAACGTCGGCACCGAGAAGCACATCCACATGCGCCGGGCTGGCAAATTCAGGATCGGCCAATGGCAGCCCTTGGATGTGTGACCAGTACTGCAGCATCACTTGCGTCGATGGCGTGGGAGCGACCAGGGATTTGGTCACCAATGCCTCTAGATCCATCTGGAACTCAGGATCCACCGGGGAGCGAAGACCTACCTGCACTTCGGACCGAGCAGTCCCTACGTCAGTGCCCTGGTAACCCGTCAACGACACCCGCACAGCTCTTCTCCGTAGTCGCAGCGTTTGAGCAGCCCACTCACTGAGGAAGGACGTCTCAGAGCCAGAGTCCAGCAGAGCTCGTACCAGTAGGGTCTGGCCACCTTGAGCCTGCAGCTGGACCTTTGCGGTGGCTAAGAGGATCCCTTGGTGAGTCCTCACAGCGTGGATGGCGGCTGTTTCGACCGAGCTCGAAGTTGTCCCTCCCTTGACAACGTAAGCGTCATGGAGTGACGTATGGTGCTGCTGCCCGCATACCCAGCACCGGTTGGTGGAGGGGCATTGCGGAAGTCGATGTCCAGTCGAGAGGCAAGAGAGACAGAGACCCTGTCTGACGACCTGATCCCGGCGCTTCACAACCGATAACTCCTGATATCGCTTACAGGAGCCTAAGGCGTGGTTTCCAGAGCAGAGCGGGCACTTGCGACCGCCCTTTCCTGTCGACTTCGCATCCTCCAACTGGACGGCCAACAGTTGACGACTCGTGACGGGCGAGCCGCCACGACCTGAAGAACCGTCTGCCTGCGAGGCCTGGGACGGCTCTATGCCTTGCATGGACGTGAGGGAGTGAGAACGGTTCTCCAAGAAATTCTCCAGAGAGTCCAGTCGCGGTATGACGGTCGGATCGGCAAGAGTGGCCTCCCACGCTAATCGGGTCGTCTCGTCCAGCTTCTCGATCATCAGGAACACGAACCACTCCTCCCATTCCTTGACGGGTTTGCCGAGCGCCGCGAATGACTTTTCGGATTGTGCGAAGTCGTCGATTAATCGTTTATATTCCGATGGCGATGGTTTGGTGATCGGGGTGCAGTTGATTAATCGCCTCATATGCGTCGCCGAGAGGATGCGTGGATTGCCGAAGCGTCTCTCCAAGGACTGCCAAGCCCCGTCGTAGTTGCTCTCCGTGACCGGCGTCCGAGCGAGCATTTTGGCAGCATCTCCGGTTAAGCACGATATAAGGTAATTGAACTTGACTACCTTTGATAACCGGGACTTATTGTGCACCACTGACAGGAACTAGTCCCGAAAACTTTCCCACAGGAGGAGGTCTCCGGAGAAGGTCGGCAATTGGAGCTTCGGCAACTTCGTCTCCGAATCGCGATCTGAAGCGGCATCCTTTGTCAGCGTCGGTTCTGCCGCGGGCGCCGGACTCAACGACTTGATCCAGTTGTGCATTGATAATACTTGGCTGTCATAATCAGCTTCGATGTCGTCGAAGAACTCCGGATTATACAGCTCCATCGAGACCATCTTGCTGTGGAGGGCTCGAAAATCCTTCCAATAGTCGTTTAGTTTGACCAACCGAAGTTGTAGTACCTCAACCGTGACGTTATCTTTCCCCATCTTCTTCACGTTGGGAAGAATTCGGGAGATGAGGCGCCCTAAGTCCTTTTGTTCGGCGACGAGTTTTTTTAATTCGGCCGACATCTTTGATCGGTTGAAAATCAAACACCGTGAACTCGAACCGTTGGACAACGTAACAAACAACACACACTGCTCGCGAACGTTACGCGGCGGTTACGATAACGAGGTCACACACTTGTTTTGTTCGCGCTCGATCGGCGAGGACAAAGAAGTCCGTTAGCGCGTTCAAAAGTAAAAAGCCGTTGGAGATCTGATCGAGCCTCCAATTTGGCAAAAACGCGAATTTTCGGAAGCGCGATCGACTGAAGGGTTGTGGATCCCTTTACTTCGCGACGCTGCACTTTCGAAGTTACGGAATTCGAACACGTTATCGGGTCGCACACACGAGAATTGGGATCTCGTGTCTCCGCGTAGAATCGACGAACGTGAACGAGTTAATATAATCCGGCTCGAAGGACCAATGTTTTAGATTCACGGTCGTTACCTAACTTGAAACGATACCGAGACTCTAAGGTAAAAGAACGGTAAAGAAATCAGAATGTAATGAGTCGACGAGACGAAGACGGAAGGCTACGGAAGGCTGAGCAATGCGAAATCGAATGTCGTGTGAAGCGTGTCAATAGACGAACTGAACGATCAGCTGGGCTCGTCGATCCATCGCGTCCGTTCCCCTCGCCGCGCCCGCGGGCCACGAGCTGCTCGATCCACCCGTGGAGCTCGCGGGGAACGAGGGGACGGAGCGGGGACGACGGCGCGCCGAGCTGATCGCTAGGTCGTTGTCCAATTTATTTTGAATATGTACACATATCGAGTATATAAGCGTGATTGTACAGTTCATGTAAAGAGGTATTATAAATACAGCATTAACTATATGGAGAACGAAATATCTATTAAAATTAGAGACGGAATTCTCTAACACATATATTATAAGGTATTTTCAATGATACACTGCATATTACGTTATATCATAATGTATTTTCAATGATACACTGCATAATACGTTATATTATAAGGTATTTTCAATGATAAACTACTATGTATTATAAGGTATTTTCAAGGGTACACTGCATATTACGTTATATTATAAGGTATTTTCATTGATACACTACAAATTACCATATATTATAAGGTATTTTCAATGATACACTGCATATTACGTTATATTATAAGGTATTTTCAATGATAAACTGCATATTATGGTATATTATAAGGTATTTTCAATGATACACTGCATATTACGTTATATTAATATATAAGGTATTTTCAATGATACACTGCATAATACGTTATATCATAAGGTATTTTCAATGATACACTGCATATTACGTTATATTATAAGGTGTTTTCAATGAATGACTGCATATTACGTTATATTATAAGGTATTTTCAATGACACACTGCATATTACGTTATATTATAAGGTATTTTAAATGATACACTGCATAATACGTTATATTATAAGGTATTTTCAATGATAAACTACTATGTATTATAAGGTATTTTCAAGGGTACACTGCATATTACGTTATATTATAAGGTATTTTCATTGATACACTACAAATTACCATATATTATAAGGTATTTTCAATGATACACTGCATATTACGTTATATTATAAGGTATTTTCAATGATAAACTGCATATTATGGTATATTATAAGGTATTTTCAATGATACACTGCATATTACGTTATATTAATATATAAGGTATTTTCAATGATACACTGCATAATACGTTATATCATAAGGTATTTTCAATGATACACTGCATATTACGTTATATTATAAGGTGTTTTCAATGAATGACTGCATATTACGTTATATTATAAGGTATTTTCAATGACACACTGCATATTACGTTATATTATAAGGTATTTTAAATGATACACTGCATATTACGTTATATTATAAGGTGTTTTCAATGATAGACTGCATATTACGTTATATTATAAGGTATTTTCAATGACACACTGCATATTACATTATATTATAAGGTATTTTAAATGATACACTGCATATTACGTTATATTATAAGGTATTTTCAATGACACACTGCATATTACGTTATATTATAAGGTATTTTCAATGATACACTGCATATTACGTTATATTATAAGGTATTTTCGATGATAGACTGCATATCACGTTATTTTATAAGGTATTTTCAGAGATACACTGCATATTAAGTTATACTATACGGTATTTATACTGATAAACTACAAATTACTATATATTATAAGGTATTTTCAATGATTCACTGCATATTACGTTATATTATAATGTATTTCCAATGATACTCTGCATAATACGTTATATCATAAGGTATTTTCAATGATACACTGCATATTACGTTATATTATAAGGTATTTTCAGAGACACACTGCATATTACGTTATATTATAAGGTGTTTTCAATGATACACTGCATATTACGGTATATTATAAGGTATTTTCAATGATACACTGCATATTACGTTATATTATAAGGTATTTTCAATGATAAACTACTATATATTATAAGGTATTTTCAATGATACACTACAAATTACCATATATTATAAGGTATTTTCAATGATACACTGCATATTATGGTATATTATAAGGTATTTTCAATGATACACTGCATATTACGTTATATTATATGGTATTTTCAATTGTAAACTACTATATATCATAAGGTATTTTCAATGATAAACTGCATATTATGGTATATTATAAGGTATTTTCAATGATACACTGCATATTACGTTATATTATAAGGTATTTTCATTGATACACTACAAATTACCATATATTATAAGGTATTTTCAATGATACACTGCATATTACGTTATATCATAATGTATTTTCAATGATACACTGCATAATACGTTATATTACAAGGTATTTTCAATGACAAACTACTATATATTATAAGGTATTTTCGAGGGTACACTGCATATTACGTTATATTATAAGGTATTTTCATTGATACACTACAAATTACCATATATTATAAGGTATTTTCAATGATACACTGCATAATACGTTATATCATAAGGTATTTTCAATGATACACTGCATATTACGTTATATTATAAGGTGTTTTCAATGAATGACTGCATATTACGTTATATTATAAGGTATTTTCAATTACACACTGCATATTACGTTATATTATAAGGTATTTTCAATGATACACTGCATATTACGTTATATTATAAGGTATTTTCGATGATAGACTGCATATCACGTTATTTTATAAGGTATTTTCAGAGATACACTGCATATTAAGTTATACTATACGGTATTTATACTGATAAACTACAAATTACTATATATTATAAGGTATTTTCAATGACACACTGCATATTACGTTATATTATAAGGTATTTTCAATGATACACTGCATATTACGTTATATTATAAGGTATTTTCAATGATACACTACATATTACGTTATATTATAAGGTATTTTCGATGATAGACTGCATATCACGTTATTTTATAAGGTATTTTCAGAGATACACTGCATATTAAGTTATACTATACGGTATTTATACTGATAAACTACAAATTACTATATATTATAAGGTATTTTCAATGATTCACTGCATATTACGTTATATTATAATGTATTTTCTATGATACACTGCATATTACGTTATATTATATGGTATTTTCAATTGTAAACTACTATACATCATAAGGTATTTTCAATGATACACTGCATATGACGTTATATTATAAGGAATTTTCGATGACACACTGCATATTACGTTATATTATAAGCTATTTTCAATGATACACTGCATATTACGTTATATTATAAGGTATTTTCATTGATACACTACAAATTACCATATATTATAAGGTATTTTCAATGATACACTGCATAATACGTTATATCATAAGGTATTTTCAATGATACACTGCATATTACGTTATATTATAAGGTGTTTTCAATGATACACTACAAATTACCATATATTATAAGGTATTTTCAATGATACACTGCATATTATGGTATATTATAAGGTATTTTCAATGATACACTGCATATTACGTGATATTATAAGGTGTTTTCAATGTTACACTGCATACTACGTTATATTATAAGCTATTTTCAATGATACACTGCATATTACGTTATATTATAAGGTATTTTCATTGATACACTACAAATTACCATATATTATAAGGTATTTTCAGAGATACACTGCATGTTACGTTATATTATGAGGTATTTTCAATAATATACTGTATATTACGTTATATTATAAGGTATTTTCAGAGATACACTGCATATTACGGTATATTATAAGGTATTTTCAATGATACACTGCATATTACGACATATTATGAGGTATTTTCAATGATACACTGCATATTACGACATATTATAAGGCATTTTCAATGATACACTGCATATTACGACATATTATAAGGTATTTTCAGAGATACACTGCATACTACGTTATATTATAAGGTATTTTCAATGATACACTGTATATTACGTTATATTATAAGGTATTTTCATTGATACACTACAAATTACCATATATTATAAGGTATTTTCAATGATACACTGCATAATACGTTATATCATAAGGTATTTTCAATGATACACTTCATATTACGTTATATTATAAGGTGTTTTCAATGATACACTGCATATTACGTTATATTATAAGGTATTTTCAATGATAAACTACTATATATTATAAGGTATTTTCAATGATACACTGCATATTACGATATATTATATGGTGTTTTCAATGATACACTCCATATTACGTAATATTATAAGGTATTTTCAATGATACACTGCATATTACGTTATATTATATGTTATTTTCAATTGTAAACTACTATATATCATAAGGTATTTTCAATGATACACTGCATATTACGTTATATTATAAGGTATTTTCAATGACACACTGCATATTACGTTATATTATAAGGTATTTTCAATGATACACTGCATATTACGTTATATTATAAGGTATTTTCAGAGACACACTGCATATTACGTTATATTATAAGGTGTTTTCAATGATACACTGCATATTACGGTATATTATAAGGTATTTACAATGATACACTGCATATTTCGTTATATTATTATCTATTTTCAGAGATACACAAAATATTGCGTTATATTATAAGGTATTTTCAAAGATACATTGCATATTAAGTTATATTATAAGGTATTTTCAATTGTACACTCCATATTACGTTATATTATAAGATATTTTCAAAGATACACTGCATATTACGTTATATTGAAAGGTATTTTTATTAATAAACTACATATAACGATACATTATAAGGTATTTTCAATGATTCTCTACAAATGACGCTATATTACATGGAATTTTCATTGAAACACTGCCTATTAAGGCTTATTGTAAGGTATTTTCATTAATAAACTACTTATTACGATATATTATATGGTATTTTCAATGATACACTGCATATTAAGATATATTATAAGGTATTTTCAATGATACACTGCATATTACGTTATATTATAAGGTATTTTCAGAGATACACTGCATATTACGTTATATTATTATCTATTTTCAGAGATACACTGCATATTACCTTACATTAGGAGGTATTTTCAATGATACTCTGCATATTATGTTCTATTATGACGTATTTTCAGATATACACAGCATATTACGTTATATTATAAGGTATTTTTAATAATAAACTACAAATTACGACATATTATAAGGTATCTTCAATGAAACACTGCATATTACGACATATTTTAAGTTATTTTCAATGATACACTGCATAGTACGTTATATTATAAAGTATTTTCAAAGACACACTGCATATTACATTACTTTATAAGGTTTTTTCAATGATACATTCCATATTACGTTATATTATAAGGTATTTGCAGAGATACACTGCATACTACGTTATATTGTAAGATGTTTTTATTAATAAACTACATATTACGGTATATTATAAGGTATTTTCAATGATACACAACAAATTACGCTGTATTGTCATTGATTCATTCATTCATTCATTGATTCATTCATTGATTAATTAATTGATTGATTCATTGATTCATTGATTCATTCATTCATTCATTCATTCATTCATTCATTCATTCATTCATTCATTCATATCTGCGGTTAGGTTCGCACATTTGCGTTTATGTCCGCACATATGCGGTTAGCTCCGCACATTTGCGGTTAGGTCGGCACATTTGCGGTTAGGTCGCACATTTGCGGTTAGGTCCGCACATTTGCGGTTAGGTCCGCACATTTGCGGTTAGGTCGGCACATTTGCCGGTAGGTCGGCACATTTGCGGATAGGTCCGCACATTTGCGGTTAGGTCTGCACATTTGGGGTTAGGTCTTCATATTTGCGGTTATTTCGGCACACTTGCGGTTAGGTCCGCACATTTGCGGTTAGGTCCGCGCATTTGCGGTTAGGTCGGCACATTTCCGGTTAGGTCTGCACATTTGCGGTTAGGTCTGCACATTTGCTTTTAGGTCCGCACATTTGCGGTTCGGTGTGCACATTTGCGGTTAGGTCCGCACATTTGCGGTTAGGGCCGCACATTTCCGGTTAGGTCCGCACATTTGCGATTAGGTCCGCACATTTGCAGTTAGGTCCGCACATCTGCGGTTAGGTCCGCATATTTGCGGTTATTTCGGCACATTTGCGGTTAGGACTGCACATTTGCGGTTAATATCCGCATATTTGCGGTTTGGTCTGCACATTTGGGGTTAGGTCTGCATATTTGCGGTTATTTCGGCACATTTGCGGATAGGTCCGCACATTTGGTGTTAGGTCTGCATATTTGCGGTTATTACGGCACATTTGCGATTAGGTCCGCACATTTGCGGTTAGGTGTGCACATTTGCGGTTCGGTGTGCACATTTGCGGTTCTGTGTGCACATTTGCGGTTAGGTCCACACATTTGCGGTTAGGGCCGCACATTTCCGGTTAGGTCCGCACATTTGCGATTAGGTCCGCACATTTGCAGTTAGGTCCGCACATCTGCGGTCAGGTCCGCATATTTGCTGTTATTTCGGCACATTTGCGGTTAGGACTGCACATTTGCGGTTAGGTCCGCACATCTGCGGTTAATGTCCGCATATTTGCGGTTAGGTCTGCACATTTGGGGTTAGGTCTGCATATTTGCGGTTATTTCGGCACATTTGCGGTCAAGTACGCACATTTGCGGATAGGTCCGCACATTTGGTGTTAGGTCTGCATATTTGCGGTTATTACGGCACATTTGCGATTAGGTCCGCACATTTGCGGTTAGGTACGCACATTTGCGGTTAGGTCTGCATATTTGCGGTTATTACGGCACATTTGCGATTAGGTCCGCACATTTGCAGTTAGGTCCGCACATCTGCGGTTAGGTCCGCATATTTGCGGTTATTTCGGCACATTTGCGGTTAGGACTGCACATTTGCGGTTAGGTCCGCACATCTGCGGTTAATGTCCGCATATTTGCGGTTAGGTCTGCACATTTGGGGTTAGGTCTGCATATTTGCGGTTATTTCGGCACATTTGCGGTCAAGTCCGCACATTTGCGGTTAGATCCGCACATTTTCGGTTAGGTCCGCACATTTTCGGTTAGGTCTGCATATTTGCGGTTATTACGGCACATTTGCGATTAGGTCCGCACATTTGCGGTTAGGTCCGCACATTTTCGGTTAGGTCCGCACATTTTCGGATAGGTCCGCACATTTTCGGTTAGGTCTGCATATTTGCGGTTATTACGGCACATTTGCGATTAGGTCCGCACATTTACGGTTAGGTCCGCACATTTGCGGTTAGGTCCGTACATTTGCGGTTAGGTCTGCACATTTGCGGTTAGGTCTGCATATTTGCGGTTATTACGGCACATTTGCGATTAGGTCCGCACATTTGCGGTTAGGTACGCACATTTGCGGTTAGGTCCACACATTTGCGGTGAGGTCCGTACATTTGCGGACAGGTCCGCACATTTTCGGTTATTACGGCACATTTGCGATTAGGTCCGCACATTTGCGGTTAGGTCCGCACATTTGCGGTTAGGTCTGCATATTTGCGGTTAGGTCCACACATTTGCGGTGAAGTCCGCACATTTGCGGTTAGGTCCGCACATTTGCGGTT
>CAKAJI010000787.1:0-87031 GCA_916610255.1 Lasioglossum lativentre | reverse complement strand
CGTAATATGCAGTGTATCATTGAAAATACCATATAATATAACGTAATATGCAGTGTATCAATGAAAATACCTTATTACATATCGTAATATGCAGTGTATCATTGAAAATACCATATAATATAACGTAATATGCGGTGTATCATTGAAAATACCTAATAACATATCCTAATATGCAGTGTATCATAGAAAATACCTTATAATATAGCGTAATATGCAGTGTATCATTGAAAATACCTTATAATATAACGTAATATGCTGTGTATCATTGAAAATACCTTATAACATATCCTAATATGCAGTGTATCATAGAAAATACCTTATAATATAACGTAATATGCAGTGTATCATTGAAAATACCTTATAATATAACGTAACATGCAGTGTATCATTGAAAATACCTTATAATATAACGTAATATGCAGTGTATCATTGAAAATACATTATAATATAGCGTAATATGCAGTGTATCATTGTAAATACCTTATAATATAACGTAATATGCAGTGTATCATTGAATATACCTTATAATATAACGTAATATGCAGTGTATCATAGAAAATACCATGTAATATAACGTAATATGCTGTGTATCGTTGAAAATACCTTATAACATATCCTAATATGCAGTGTATCATAGAAAATACCTTATAATATAACGTAATATGCAGTGTATCATTGAAAATACCTTATAATATAACGTAACATGCAGTGTATCATTGAGAATACCTTATAATATAACGTAATATGTAGTGTATCATTGGAAATACCTTCTAATATATCGAAGTTTATCATTGAAAATACCTTATAATATAACGTAATATGCAGTGTATCATTGAAAATACCTTATAATATAACGTAATATACAGTGTATCATTGAAAATACCTTATAACACATACAGTGTATCATTGAAAATACCATGTAATATAACGTAATATGCAGTGTATCATTGAAAATACATTATAACATATCGTAATTTGTAGTGTATCTTTGAAAATACCTTATAATATAACGTAATATACAGTGTATCATTGAAAATACCATGTAATATAACGTAATATGCAGTGTATCATTGAAAATACATTATAACATATCGTAATTTGTAGTGTATCTTTGAAAATACCTTATAATATAACGTAATATGCAGTGTATCATTGAAAATACCTTATAATATAACGTAATATGCAGTGTATCATAGAAAATACCATGTAATATAACGTAATATACAGTGTATCATTGAAAATACATTATAATATAACGTAATATGCAGTGTATCATTGAAAATACCTTATAATATAACGTAATATGCAGTGTATCATTGAAAATACCTTATAATATAACGTAACATGCAGTGTATCAATGAAAATACCATGTAATATAACGTAATATGCAGTGTATCATTGAAAATACCTTATTACATATCGTAATATGCAGTGTATCATTGATAATACCATATAATATAACGTAATATGCAGTGTATCATTGAAAATACCTTATAACATATCCTAATATGCAGTGTATCATAGAAAATACCTTATAATATAACGTAATATGCAGTGTATCATTGAAAATACCTTATAATATAACGTAACATGCAGTGTATCATTGAAAATACCTTATAATATAACGTAATATGCAGTGTATCATTGAAAATACCTTATAATATAACGTAATATGCAGTGTATCATTGAAAATACATTATAATATAGCGTAATATGCAGTGTATCATTGAAAATACCTTATAATATAACGTAATATGCAGTGTATCATTGAATATACCTTATAATATAATGTAATATGCAGTGTATCATAGAAAATACCATGTAATATAACGTAATATGCGTTGTATTATTGAAAATACCTAATAACATATCCTAATATGCAGTGTATCATAGAAAATACCTTATAATATAGCGTAATATGCAGTGTATCATTGAAAATACCTTATAATATAACGTAATATGCAGTGTATCATTGAATATACCTTATAATATAACGTAATATGCAGGGTATCATTGAAAATACCTTATAATATAACGTAATATGCAGTGTATCAATGAAAATACCTTATTACATATCGTAATATGCAGTGTATCATTGAAAATACCATATAATATAACGTAATATGCAGTGTATCAATGAAAATACCTTATTACATATCGTAATATGCAGTGTATCATTGAAAATACCATATAATATAACGTAATATGCGGTGTATCATTGAAAATACCTAATAACATATCCTAATATGCAGTGTATCATAGAAAATACCTTATAATATAGCGTAATATGCAGTGTATCATTGAAAATACCTTATAATATAACGTAATATGCTGTGTATCATTGAAAATACCTTATAACATATCCTAATATGCAGTGTATCATAGAAAATACCTTATAATATAACGTAATATGCAGTGTATCATTGAAAATACCTTATAATATAAAGTAACATGCAGTGTATCATTGAAAATACCTTATAATATAACGTAATATGCAGTGTATCATTGAAAATACATTATAATATAGCGTAATATGCAGTGTATCATTGTAAATACCTTATAATATAACGTAATATGCAGTGTATCATTGAATATACCTTATAATATAACGTAATATGCAGTGTATCATAGAAAATACCATGTAATATAACGTAATATGCTGTGTATCATTGAAAATACCTTATAACATATCCTAATATGCAGTGTATCATAGAAAATACCTTATAATATAACGTAATATGCAGTGTATCATTGAAAATACCTTATAATATAACGTAACATGCAGTGTATCATTGAAAATACCTTATAATATAACGTAATATGTAGTGTATCATTGAAAATACCTTCTAATATATCGTAGTTTATCATTGAAAATACCTTATAATATAACGTAATATGCAGTGTATCATTGAAAATACCTTATAATATAACGTAATATACAGTGTATCATTGAAAATACCTTATAACACATACAGTGTATCATTGAAAATACCATGTAATATAACGTAATATGCAGTGTATCATTGAAAATACATTATAACATATCGTAATTTGTAGTGTATCTTTGAAAATACCTTATAATATAACGTAATATACAGTGTATCATTGAAAATACCATGTAATATAACGTAATATGCAGTGTATCATTGAAAATACCATATAATATAACGTAATATGCGGTGTATCATTGAAAATACCTTATAATATAACGTAATATGCAGTGTATCATTGAAAATACCTTATAATATAACGTAACATGCAGTGTATCATTGAAAATACCTTATAATATAACGTAATATGCAGTGTATCATTGAAAATACATTATAATATAGCGTAATATGCAGTGTATCATTGTAAATACCTTATAATATAACGTAATATGCAGTGTATCATTGAATATACCTTATAATATAACGTAATATGCAGTGTATCATAGAAAATACCATGTAATATAACGTAATATGCTGTGTATCGTTGAAAATACCTTATAACATATCCTAATATGCAGTGTATCATAGAAAATACCTTATAATATAACGTAATATGCAGTGTATCATTGAAAATACCTTATAATATAACGTAACATGCAGTGTATCATTGAGAATACCTTATAATATAACGTAATATGTAGTGTATCATTGAAAATACCTTCTAATATATCGTAGTTTATCATTGAAAATACCTTATAATATAACGTAATATGCAGTGTATCATTGAAAATACCTTATAATATAACGTAATATACAGTGTATCATTGAAAATACCTTATAACACATACAGTGTATCATTGAAAATACCATGTAATATAACGTAATATGCAGTGTATCATTGAAAATACATTATAACATATCGTAATTTGTAGTGTATCTTTGAAAATACCTTATAATATAACGTAATATACAGTGTATCATTGAAAATACCATGTAATATAACGTAATATGCAGTGTATCATTGAAAATACATTATAACATATCGTAATTTGTAGTGTATCTTTGAAAATACCTTATAATATAACGTAATATGCAGTGTATCATTGAAAATACCTTATAATATAACGTAATATGCAGTGTATCATAGAAAATACCATGTAATATAACGTAATATACAGTGTATCATTGAAAATACATTATAATATAACGTAATATGCAGTGTATCATTGAAAATACCTTATAATATAACGTAATATGCAGTGTATCATTGAAAATACCTTATAATATAACGTAACATGCAGTGTATCAATGAAAATACCATGTAATATAACGTAATATGCAGTGTATCATTGAAAATACCTTATTACATATCGTAATATGCAGTGTATCATTGAAAATACCATATAATATAACGTAATATGCAGTGTATCATTGAAAATACCTTATAACATATCCTAATATGCAGTGTATCATAGAAAATACCTTATAATATAACGTAATATGCAGTGTATCATTGAAAATACCTTATAATATAACGTAACATGCAGTGTATCATTGAAAATACCATATAATATAACGTAATATGCAGTGTATCATTGAAAATACCTTATAATATAACGTAATATGCAGTGTATCAATGAAAATACCTTATTACATATCGTAATATGCAGTGTATCATTGAAAATACCATATAATATAACGTAATATGCGGTGTATCATTGAAAATACCTAATAACATATCCTAATATGCAGTGTATCATAGAAAATACCTTATAATATAGCGTAATATGCAGTGTATCATTGAAAATACCTTATAATATAACGTAATATGCTGTGTATCATTGAAAATACCTTATAACATATCCTAATATGCAGTGTATCATAGAAAATACCTTATAATATAACGTAATATGCAGTGTATCATTGAAAATACCTTATAATATAACGTAACATGCAGTGTATCATTGAAAATACCTTATAATATAACGTAATATGCAGTGTATCATTGAAAATACATTATAATATAGCGTAATATGCAGTGTATCATTGAAAATACCTTATAATATAACGTAATATGCAGTGTATCATTGAATATACCTTATAATATAACGTAATATGCAGTGTATCAATGAAAATACCATGTAATATAACGTAATATGCAGTGTATCATTGAAAATACCTTATTACATATCGTAATATGCAGTGTATCATAGAAAATACCTTATAATATAACGTAATATGCAGTGTATCATTGAAAATACATTATAATATAGCGTAACATGCAGTGTATCATTGAAAATACCTTATAATATAACGTAATATGCTGTGTATCATTGAAAATACATTATAATATAGCGTAATATGCAGTGTATCATTGAAAATACCTTATAATATAACGTAATATGCAGTGTATCATTGAATATACCTTATAATATAACGTAATATGCAGTGTATCAATGAAAATACCATGTAATATAACGTAATATGCAGTGTATCATTGAAAATACCTTATTACATATCGTAATATGCAGTGTATCATAGAAAATACCTTATAATATAACGTAATATGCAGTGTATCATTGAAAATACATTATAATATAGCGTAATATGCAGTGTATCATTGAAAATACCTTATAATATAACGTAATATGCAGTGTATCATTGAATATACCTTATAATATAACGTAATATGCAGTGTATCATTGAAAATACATTATAATATAACGTAATATGTAGTGTATCATTGAAAATACATTATAATATAACGTAATATGTAGTGTATCATTGAAAATACCTTATAATATAGCGTAATATGCAGTGTATCATTGAAAATACCTTATAATATAGCGTAATATGCAGTGTATCATTGAAAATACCTTATAATATAACGTAATATGCAGTGTATCATTGAAAATACCTTATAATATAACGTAATATGCAGTGTATCATTGAAAATACCTTATAATATAACGTAATATGCGGTGTATCATTGAAAATACCTTATAATATAACGTAATATGCAGTGTATCATAGAAAATACCATGTAATATAACGTAATATACAGTGTATCATTGAAAATACCTTATAACATATACTAATATGCAGTGTATCATTGGAAATACCTTGTAATATATCGTAGTTTATCATTGAAAATACCTTATAATATAACGAAATATGCAGTGTATCATTGAAAATACCTTATAATATAACGTAATATACAGTGTATCATTGAAAATACCTTATAACACATACAGTGTATCATTGAAAATACCATGTAATATAACGTAATATGCAGTGTATCATTGAAAATACATTATAACATATCGTAATTTGTAGTGTATCTTTGAAAATACCTTATAATATAACGTAATATACAGTGTATCATTGAAAATACCTTATAACACATACAGTGTATCATTGAAAATACCATGTAATATAACGTAATATGCAGTGTATCTTTGAAAATACCTTATAATATAACGTAATATGCAGTGTATCATTGAAAATACCTTATAATATAACGTAATATGCACTGTATCATAGAAAATACCATGTAATATAACGTAATATACAGTGTATCATTGAAAATACATTATAATATAACGTAATATGCAGTGTATCATTGAAAATACCTTATAATATAACGTAATATGCAGTGTATCATTGAAAATACCTTATAATATAACGTAATATGCAGTGTATCAATGAAAATACCATGTAATATAACGTAATATGCAGTGTATCATTGAAAATACCTTATTACATATCGTAATATGCAGTGTATCATTGAAAATACCATATAATATAACGTAATATGCAGTGTATCATTGAAAATACCTTATAACATATCCTAATATGCAGTGTATCATAGAAAATACCTTATAATATAACGTAATATGCAGTGTATCATTGAAAATACCTTATAATATAACGTAATATGCAGTGTATCATTGAAAATACCTTATAATATAACGTAATATAAAGTGTATCATAGAAAATACCATGTAATATAACGTAATATACAGTGTATCATCGAAAATACATTATAATATAACGTAATATGCAGTGTATCATTGAAAATACCTTATAATATAACGTAATATGCAGTGTATCATTGAAAATACCTTATAATATAACGAAATATGCAGTGTATCAATGAAAATACCACGTAATATAACGTAATATGCAGTGTATCATTGAAAATACCTTATTACATATCGTAATATGCAGTGTATCATTGAAAATACCATATAATATAACGTAATATGACGTAATATGCAGTGTATCATAGAAAATACCTTATAATATAACGTAATATGCAGTGTATCATTGAAAATACCTTATAATATAACGTAATATGCAGTGTATCATTGAAAATACCTTATAATATAACGTAATATGCAGTGTATCATTGAAAATACCTTATAATATAACGTAATATGCAGTGTATCATTGAAAATACCTTATAATATAACGTAATATGCAGTGTATCATAGAAAATACCATGTAATATAACGTAATATACAGTGTATCATTGAAAATACCTTATAATATAACGTAATATGCAGTGTATCATTGGAAATACCTTGTAATATATCGTAGTTTATCATTGAAAATACCTTATAATATAACGAAATATGCAGTGTATCATTGAAAATACCTTATAATATAACGTAATATACAGTGTATCATTGAAAATACCTTATAACACATACAGTGTATCATTGAAAATACCATGTAATATAACGTAATATGCAGTGTATCATTGAAAATACATTATAACATATCGTAATTTGTAGTGTATCTTTGAAAATACCTTATAATATAACGTAATATACAGTGTATCATTGAAAATACCTTATAACACATACAGTGTATCATTGAAAATACCATGTAATATAACGTAATATGCAGTGTATCTTTGAAAATACCTTATAATATAACGTAATATGCAGTGTATCATTGAAAATACCTTATTACATATCGTAATATGCAGTGTATCATAGAAAATACCTTATAATATAACGTAATATGCAGTGTATCATTGAAAATACATTATAATATAGCGTAATATGCAGTGTATCATTGAAAATACCTTATAATATAACGTAATATGCAGTGTATCATTGAAAATACCTTATAATATAACGTAATATGCAGTGTATCATTGAAAATACATTATAATATAACGTAATATGTAGTGTATCATTGAAAATACCTTATAATATAGCGTAATATGCAGTGTATCATTGAAAATACCTTATAATATAGCGTAATATGCAGTGTATCATTGAAAATACCTTATAATATAACGTAATATGCAGTGTATCATTGAAAATACCTTATAATATAACGTAATATGCAGTGTATCATTGAAAATACCTTATAATATAACGTAATATGCGGTGTATCATTGAAAATACCTTATAATATAACGTAATATGCAGTGTATCATAGAAAATACCATGTAATATAACGTAATATACAGTGTATCATTGAAAATACCTTATAATATAACGTAATATGCAGTGTATCATTGGAAATACCTTGTAATATATCGTAGTTTATCATTGAAAATACCTTATAATATAACGAAATATGCAGTGTATCATTGAAAATACCTTATAATATAACGTAATATACAGTGTATCATTGAAAATACCTTATAACACATACAGTGTATCATTGAAAATACCATGTAATATAACGTAATATGCAGTGTATCATTGAAAATACATTATAACATATCGTAATTTGTAGTGTATCTTTGAAAATACCTTATAATATAACGTAATATACAGTGTATCATTGAAAATACCTTATAACACATACAGTGTATCATTGAAAATACCATGTAATATAACGTAATATGCAGTGTATCTTTGAAAATACCTTATAATATAACGTAATATGCAGTGTATCATTGAAAATACCTTATAATATAACGTAATATGCACTGTATCATAGAAAATACCATGTAATATAACGTAATATACAGTGTATCATTGAAAATACATTATAATATAACGTAATATGCAGTGTATCATTGAAAATACCTTATAATATAACGTAATATGCAGTGTATCATTGAAAATACCTTATAATATAACGTAATATGCAGTGTATCAATGAAAATACCATGTAATATAACGTAATATGCAGTGTATCATTGAAAATACCTTATTACATATCGTAATATGCAGTGTATCATTGAAAATACCATATAATATAACGTAATATGCAGTGTATCATTGAAAATACCTTATAACATATCCTAATATGCAGTGTATCATAGAAAATACCTTATAATATAACGTAATATGCAGTGTATCATTGAAAATACCTTATAATATAACGTAATATGCAGTGTATCATTGAAAATACCTTATAATATAACGTAATATAAAGTGTATCATAGAAAATACCATGTAATATAACGTAATATACAGTGTATCATCGAAAATACATTATAATATAACGTAATATGCAGTGTATCATTGAAAATACCTTATAATATAACGTAATATGCAGTGTATCATTGAAAATACCTTATAATATAACGAAATATGCAGTGTATCAATGAAAATACCATGTAATATAACGTAATATGCAGTGTATCATTGAAAATACCTTATTACATATCGTAATATGCAGTGTATCATTGAAAATACCATATAATATAACGTAATATGACGTAATATGCAGTGTATCATAGAAAATACCTTATAATATAACGTAATATGCAGTGTATCATTGAAAATACCTTATAATATAACGTAATATGCAGTGTATCATTGAAAATACCTTATAATATAACGTAATATGCTGTGTATCATTGAAAATACATTATAATATAGCGTAATATGCAGTGTATCATTGAAAATACCTTATAATATAACGTAATATGCAGTGTATCATTGAATATACCTTATAATATAACGTAATATGCAGTGTATCAATGAAAATACCATGTAATATAACGTAATATGCAGTGTATCATTGAAAATACCTTATTACATATCGTAATATGCAGTGTATCATAGAAAATACCTTATAATATAACGTAATATGCAGTGTATCATTGAAAATACATTATATTATAGCGTAATATGCAGTGCATCATTGAAAATACCTTATAATATAACGTAATATGCAGTGTATCATTGAATATACCTTATAATATAACGTAATATGCAGTGTATCATTGAAAATACATTATAATATAACGTAATATGTAGTGTATCATTGAAAATACCTTATAATATAGCGTAATATGCAGTGTATCATTGAAAATACCTTATAATATAGCGTAATATGCAGTGTATCATTGAAAATACCTTATAATATAACGTAATATGCAGTGTATCATTGAAAATACCTTATAATATAACGTAATATGCAGTGTATCATTGAAAATACCTTATAATATAACGTAATATGCAGTGTATCATTGAAAATACCTTATAATATAACGTAATATGCAGTGTATCATAGAAAATACCATGTAATATAACGTAATATACAGTGTATCATTGAAAATACCTTATAATATAACGTAATATGCAGTGTATCATTGGAAATACCTTGTAATATATCGTAGTTTATCATTGAAAATACCTTATAATATAACGAAATATGCAGTGTATCATTGAAAATACCTTATAATATAACGTAATATACAGTGTATCATTGAAAATACCATGTAATATAACGTAATATGCAGTGTATCATTGAAAATACATTATAACATATCGTAATTTGTAGTGTATCTTTGAAAATACCTTATAATATAACGTAATATACAGTGTATCATTGAAAATACCTTATAATATAACGTAATATGCAGTGTATCATTGAAAATACCTTATAATATAACGTAATATAAAGTGTATCATAGAAAATACCATGTAATATAACGTAATATACAGTGTATCACCGAAAATACATTATAATATAACGTAATATGCAGTGTATCATTGAAAATACCTTATAATATAACGTAATATGCAGTGTATCATTGAAAATACCTTATAATATAACGAAATATGCAGTGTATCAATGAAAATACCATGTAATATAACGTAATATGCAGTGTATCATTGAAAATACCTTATTACATATCGTAATATGCAGTGTATCATTGAAAATACCATATAATATAACGTAATATGACGTAACATGCAGTGTATCATAGAAAATACCTTATAATATAACGTAATATGCAGTGTATCATTGAAAATACCTTATAATATAACGTAATATGCAGTGTATCATTGAAAATACCTTATAATATAACGTAATATGCAGTGTATCATTGAAAATACCTTATAATATAACGTAATATGCAGTGTATCATTGAAAATACCTTATAATATAACGTAATATGCAGTGTATCATAGAAAATACCATCTAATATAACGTAATATACAGTGTATCATTGAAAATACCTTATAATATAACGTAATATGCAGTGTATCATTGGAAATACCTTGTAATATATCGTAGTTTATCATTGAAAATACCTTATAATATAACGAAATATGCAGTGTATCATTGAAAATACCTTATAATATAACGTAATATACAGTGTATCATTGAAAATACCTTATAACACATACAGTGTATCATTGAAAATACCATGTAATATAACGTAATATGCAGTGTATCATTGAAAATACATTATAACATATCGTAATTTGTAGTGTATCTTTGAAAATACCTTATAATATAACGTAATATACAGTGTATCATTGAAAATACCTTATAACACATACAGTGTATCATTGAAAATACCATGTAATATAACGTAATATGCAGTGTATCTTTGAAAATACCTTATAATATAACGTAATATGCAGTGTATCATTGAAAATACCTTATTACATATCGTAATATGCAGTGTATCATAGAAAATACCTTATAATATAACGTAATATGCAGTGTATCATTGAAAATACATTATAATATAGCGTAATATGCAGTGTATCATTGAAAATACCTTATAATATAACGTAATATGCAGTGTATCATTGAATATACCTTATAATATAACGTAATATGCAGTGTATCATTGAAAATACATTATAATATAACGTAATATGTAGTGTATCATTGAAAATACCTTATAATATAGCGTAATATGCAGTGTATCATTGAAAATACCTTATAATATAGCGTAATATGCAGTGTATCATTGAAAATACCTTATAATATAACGTAATATGCAGTGTATCATTGAAAATACCTTATAATATAACGTAATATGCAGTGTATCATTGAAAATACCTTATAATATAACGTAATATGCGGTGTATCATTGAAAATACCTTATAATATAACGTAATATGCAGTGTATCATAGAAAATACCATGTAATATAACGTAATATACAGTGTATCATTGAAAATACCTTATAATATAACGTAATATGCAGTGTATCATTGGAAATACCTTGTAATATATCGTAGTTTATCATTGAAAATACCTTATAATATAACGAAATATGCAGTGTATCATTGAAAATACCTTATAATATAACGTAATATACAGTGTATCATTGAAAATACCTTATAACACATACAGTGTATCATTGAAAATACCATGTAATATAACGTAATATGCAGTGTATCATTGAAAATACCTTATAACATATCGTAATTTGTAGTGTATCTTTGAAAATACCTTATAATATAACGTAATATACAGTGTATCATTGAAAATACCTTATAACACATACAGTGTATCATTGAAAATACCATGTAATATAACGTAATATGCAGTGTATCTTTGAAAATACCTTATAATATAACGTAATATGCAGTGTATCATTGAAAATACCTTATAATATAACGTAATATGCACTGTATCATAGAAAATACCATGTAATATAACGTAATATACAGTGTATCATTGAAAATACATTATAATATAACGTAATATGCAGTGTATCATTGAAAATACCTTATAATATAACGTAATATGCAGTGTATCATTGAAAATACCTTATAATATAACGTAATATGCAGTGTATCAATGAAAATACCATGTAATATAACGTAATATGCAGTGTATCATTGAAAATACCTTATTACATATCGTAATATGCAGTGTATCATTGAAAATACCATATAATATAACGTAATATGCAGTGTATCATTGAAAATACCTTATAACATATCCTAATATGCAGTGTATCATAGAAAATACCTTATAATATAACGTAATATGCAGTGTATCATTGAAAATACCTTATAATATAACGTAATATGCAGTGTATCATTGAAAATACCTTATAATATAACGTAATATAAAGTGTATCATAGAAAATACCATGTAATATAACGTAATATACAGTGTATCACCGAAAATACATTATAATATAACGTAATATGCAGTGTATCATTGAAAATACCTTATAATATAACGTAATATGCAGTGTATCATTGAAAATACCTTATAATATAACGAAATATGCAGTGTATCAATGAAAATACCATGTAATATAACGTAATATGCAGTGTATCATTGAAAATACCTTATTACATATCGTAATATGCAGTGTATCATTGAAAATACCATATAATATAACGTAATATGACGTAATATGCAGTGTATCATAGAAAATACCTTATAATATAACGTAATATGCAGTGTATCATTGAAAATACCTTATAATATAACGTAACATGCAGTGTATCATTGAAAATACCTTATAATATAACGTAATATGCAGTGTATCATTGAAAATACATTATAATATAGCGTAATATGCAGTGTATCATTGAAAATACCTTATAATATAACGTAATATGCAGTGTATCATTGAAAATACCTTATAATATAACGTAATATGCTGTGTATCATTGAAAATACATTATAATATAGCGTAATATGCAGTGTATCATTGAAAATACCTTATAATATAACGTAATATGCAGTGTATCATTGAATATACCTTATAATATAACGTAATATGCAGTGTATCAATGAAAATACCATGTAATATAACGTAATATGCAGTGTATCATTGAAAATACCTTATTACATATCGTAATATGCAGTGTATCATAGAAAATACCTTATAATATAACGTAATATGCAGTGTATCATTGAAAATACATTATAATATAGCGTAATATGCAGTGCATCATTGAAAATACCTTATAATATAACGTAATATGCAGTGTATCATTGAATATACCTTATAATATAACGTAATATGCAGTGTATCATTGAAAATACATTATAATATAACGTAATATGTAGTGTATCATTGAAAATACCTTATAATATAGCGTAATATGCAGTGTATCATTGAAAATACCTTATAATATAGCGTAATATGCAGTGTATCATTGAAAATACCTTATAATATAACGTAATATGCAGTGTATCATTGAAAATACCTTATAATATAACGTAATATGCAGTGTATCATTGAAAATACCTTATAATATAACGTAATATGCAGTGTATCATTGAAAATACCTTATAATATAACGTAATATGCAGTGTATCATAGAAAATACCATGTAATATAACGTAATATACAGTGTATCATTGAAAATACCTTATAATATAACGTAATATGCAGTGTATCATTGGAAATACCTTGTAATATATCGTAGTTTATCATTGAAAATACCTTATAATATAACGAAATATGCAGTGTATCATTGAAAATACCTTATAATATAACGTAATATACAGTGTATCATTGAAAATACCATGTAATATAACGTAATATGCAGTGTATCATTGAAAATACATTATAACATATCGTAATTTGTAGTGTATCTTTGAAAATACCTTATAATATAACGTAATATACAGTGTATCATTGAAAATACCTTATAACACATACAGTGTATCATTGAAAATACCATGTAATATAACGTAATATGCAGTGTATCTTTGAAAATACCTTATAATATAACGTAATATGCAGTGTATCATTGAAAATACCTTATAATATAACGTAATATGCAGTGTATCAATGAAAATACCATGTAATATAACGTAATATGCAGTGTATCATTGAAAATACCTTATTACATATCGTAATATGCAGTGTATCATTGAAAATACCATATAATATAACGTAATATGCAGTGTATCATTGAAAATACCTTATAACATATCCTAATATGCAGTGTATCATAGAAAATACCTTATAATATAACGTAATATGCAGTGTATCATTGAAAATACCTTATAATATAACGTAATATGCAGTGTATCATTGAAAATACCTTATAATATAACGTAATATAAAGTGTATCATAGAAAATACCATGTAATATAACGTAATATACAGTGTATCATCGAAAATACATTATAATATAACGTAATATGCAGTGTATCATTGAAAATACCTTATAATATAACGTAATATGCAGTGTATCATTGAAAATACCTTATAATATAACGAAATATGCAGTGTATCAATGAAAATACCATGTAATATAACGTAATATGCAGTGTATCATTGAAAATACCTTATTACATATCGTAATATGCAGTGTATCATTGAAAATACCATATAATATAACGTAATATGACGTAATATGCAGTGTATCATAGAAAATACCTTATAATATAACGTAATATGCAGTGTATCATTGAAAATACCTTATAATATAACGTAACATGCAGTGTATCATTGAAAATACCTTATAATATAACGTAATATGCAGTGTATCATTGAAAATACATTATAATATAGCGTAATATGCAGTGTATCATTGAAAATACCTTATAATATAACGTAATATGCAGTGTATCATTGAATATACCTTATAATATAACGTAATATGCAGTGTATCAATGAAAATACCATGTAATATAACGTAATATGCAGTGTATCATTGAAAATACCTTATTACATATCGTAATATGCAGTGTATCATAGAAAATACCTTATAATATAGCGTAATATGCAGTGTATCATTGAAAATACCTTATAATATAACGTAATATGCAGTGTATCATTGAAAATACCTTATAATATAGCGTAATATGCAGTGTATCATTGAAAATACCTTATAATATAACGTAATATGCAGTGTATCATTGAAAATACCTTATAATATAACGTAATATGCAGTGTATCATTGAAAATACCTTATAATATAACGTAATATGCAGTGTATCATTGAAAATACCTTATAATATAACGTAATATGCAGTGTATCATAGAAAATACCATGTAATATAACGTAATATACAGTGTATCATTGAAAATACCTTATAATATAACGTAATATGCAGTGTATCATTGGAAATACCTTGTAATATATCGTAGTTTATCATTGAAAATACCTTATAATATAACGAAATATGCAGTGTATCATTGAAAATACCTTATAATATAACGCAATATGCAGTGTATCATTGGAAATACCTTCTAATATATCGTAGTTTATCATTGTAGGAAATTGAAGTCGGGTGAATGGAACCAGATAATTTATAAAAAGCGGCACGTTTATTTGCTTCTAATTTTATACAACGCGGTCTTTATTTCTCGATTCGCACGCACACTCTCTCTCTCTCTACAACGCGCTCTTATTTTGCCGATCGGACACTCTCTTTCTCTATAGCTTTATCGTGACTCGCGATTTACTCTTTCTCTGTCCGCGGCCGCGACCTACCTCGCATATATAGGCCGATCGTCGCGCACACACATACATAACTTCGGCCCATATACACGTAATTCGCGGTCGTCGCACCTTTGCTGGTTTCTCTCTCATACACACGCTCTCACTCTCTCACACTCAACCGCTAGGGCGTTCACCTGTCGACGTGTTTATTATTTCGGCGATCCGCGGGCGACCTACACGGCAAAAACGTTTGCCGTTTTTGTCTTTCAGGCGTCCGCGTCCTCGCCGCCGATCGCGTCTAACGGCTCGGACTCCTACACTCGGCCATCCTGCGCTGATATCCGACCCCGGATATCGTCTTCATCATCTTCCTCGCTGAAGTCTTCGTCGGTCGGCTGCGCCCATGGCTTCATGTGGTCGGCTGCTGTTGATGTTCGGAAGGGTCCCTCGTGATCTCCTACCCTCTCAACGACGTACCGGTCCTTGCGCAGCTTTCTAGCAACTCTGTATGGCCCAAGGAATTTGTTGGCCAACTTTAAACCTGGCCCTTGTTGCGTACGCTTAATCGCTACTAGGTCGTCCTCGCGGTATTCCCTCGCGACTATCCTTTTCTTATCGAACCCCTTCCTATTTTCTTTCTGTATCGCCTCGATCGCGTTTCTAGAGCGATCCCGTATTTCATCTCGCTCGGTCTCGAACTGCGTAACCCATTCCCTCTCTAACAATTCGCGAATTTCCGGGCTGTCTCGCAGTCTCGCGTGGGTTCCGAAAAGTACGCGGAACGGCGTCGTACCAATGCCTCGGTGCATCGTTGTATTTAAGCATTGTTGCGCTACTTCTAAATGCTTGTACCATTCCTCGCGTTTCGGATGTGCCAATTTCGTTAATAAAGGGATAAGGGTACGATTCACGCGCTCTACCTGACCGTTCCCTCTTGGAACGCCTGTCGTGATCAGCTGGTGTCGGATCTTCTCTCCCTCACAATATCTCGCGAATTCTCCCGACGTGAACGCTGTTCCACGATCCGAAATGATTCTACGGGGGTTTCCGAAAACGGCCGATTGCTTTTGCAACCTCGCTATAACCTCCGCGGCTCCCGTGCTTTTGGTGGCGTACAACCACGTGAACTTGGAAAATGCGTCTACTACCACCAGAATGTGGTTATAACTCTTTTTGGTGGAGGGTAACGGTCCGAGGTGATCTATGTGAAACGTCTCCAGCGGGGTTTCACCTTTATCCAACGAATTTAGCAGACCCTCCATCTTGCCTTGTTTTCTATTGGCAAGTATGCACGCCACGCAATTCCGAACAACTTTCTCGATCTTAATCCTCGCGCTCGGTATCCAGTAATCGTTGCGAAGTAACGCTTCCGTTTTCGCCACGGAAAAATGACCCCTTTCGTGCGCCTGCCGGATGACTTGATTTTGCATTGAACTCGGAACTACCAGCAATAAACTATCGTCAACGTCCTTAAACAGTAATTCTCCTCGCACCGTGTAACCTTCGACGTTACCTTGCATCGCCAGATCTAATATTTTCCTAACATCTCTGTCCTCACGCTGTGCTCTTCTAAATTGTGGAGTTATTGTGCTGTCGCGCGTTTCTATTAACATGCAGTTGGGAAGCGGGTTACGACTGAGAGCGTCGACGTGCATCATATTTTTCCCGGGCCTGTGCTCTATCTCATACTGGAACTCCTCCAGCAATAAGGCCCACCTTGCAACGCGAACGCACAAGTCCCTTTTTCGCATTGTTAATGCAAACGCGCGGCAATCAGTAAATATTTTGAACGGCGTCCCTAACAGGTATACCCGAAATTTCCGCAACGCCTTTATAATTGCTAACGCCTCTAATTCGTAGCTCGTGTATCTCGATTCCGCCGGTGTGGTTTTCCCGCTCGCGTAGTAAACCGGGTGCATTTTAATGTCGTCCGCGCTTTTCTGGAGAAGTATAGCGCCGTAGCCGTGCATCGACGCGTCAGTATGCAACTGCGTTTCGGCATCCTGTCTATACAAACGCAATACAGGTTCGTCGCTCAATATTTCTTTTAACGTAACAAACGCGGCCCTTTCTTCCTCGCCGAATTTGAAGGGTGTCCCCGCTTTTAACAAGTTACTCAATGGACGCGCTATGCTGGCGTACTGCGGCACGAACTTTCGGAAATATCCACTTAAACCTAAGAAACTCTGAATTTGCTTTACGCTGTTCGGTTCAGGGAATTTCCGGACGGCATCTACCTTACGCGGCGACGGACGCACGTGTCCGTTTCGCACGATGTGTCCCAAGTACTCCACCTCTTCTTGGAGAACACAACATTTTTTCCAGTTAATCTCTAACCCTACTTCGCTCGCAACCGCCAATACCTCTTTCAATCCGATTATCGCCGACTCGCGATCCTCGGAAGGTATTATGAGATCGTCCATGTACGTTATTACGATTTTCCTGCGTATAAGGTCTTTGAAAACTGCGTTTATATATCTCTGAAATACCGACGGCGAATTACAGAGGCCAAACGGGACTCGGAGGAATTCGTAGTGTCCGTCGGGGACAACGAAGGCGGTATACTTCCGACTTTGTTCCTCTAGCGCGACGTGGAAGAATCCGTTTCTGAGATCCAGCGTACTAAAAAATCTCGCGCTCTGTAGCAAATCTAACTGGTCCTCTATCAGCGGTAGCGGGTACCGATCGCGGACTATTTTCTCGTTCAAGCGCCTGTAGTCAACGCATAAACGTATCGCTCCGTCCCTTTTTTTTACTATGACCACAGGGCTTGCATATTCCGACAGAGACGGCTGTATAATTTTTTCCCGCAACCACTCGTCGATCTGCGAGTTTACTTTTTCGCGCTCCGCCGGCGCTAGCCGCCTCGCTCTCTGGAACACCGGCTCTTCGTCTTTAAGAATGATCGACATCTTCAGCCCTACCTCTCGCGTCTTTACCGGCGTATATTCGCGAACTAATTTTTGTACCGCGTTCCTCTGCTCCCCGCGTGGTATATGCGCGACGTCCACGTCCCTGTCCGATACCTCGTCGTTTATACTTATCCGGAATACCTCCGGAAGGTCCCCAATTTCCGCGATTTCGTCGCGCGAAGGGCTAATGTGTACCGTCCCGGCTCGCATCCTGACATCTACCGTGTCCAGAAAATCTGCTCCGATCAGAAATCCATATTCGATAACCTCGTCGTGAATTACTCGGACAACGATGGGGTAGGTATTCCCGTCTACTCGTAGTCTCGCTCTGAACTCGCCCACCGTCGTGTTCTCGCCTTGACCGACCCCGCGGAACCTAATCTCGTGAGAGCTTAACGGAGGGGAGCCGATTTTCGCGTATTGCTCGCTCCGCATTAAACAAAGGTCGCTTCCCGTGTCGATGAGCGCAGTTAATTCGCGACCGTTAACTTCTACCCGTTTTCTGAATTTTGGTGGTCTCACCTCGCTCGTCGCGCAGACGCTCCTCGGTTGCTCGCCACCCCTTTTGGGACATCTCGACGCCAGATGACCCCGCACGCCGCAGTGAAAACATATCGGCCCCTCCGCCTTTGTGGGACAATGTACTCCGATATGGTCGCGCATGCCGCAGTTGAAACAGGACCGATCCTTTGCCCATCCTCCGCTCACTCGCTCTCTTCTTCCGCTGCTTGGCCCGCTGCTTGGCCCGCTGCTTGGCCCGCTGCTTGGCCCGTTGCTCTTCACCTCCTGCCGGTCCATTCTCCTCATGGTGCTCTGTTGGCCTCCATCTCGCAGCATGATTTTCTCGAACGCCTTCAGTAGCGCCGACGTGGACGAATACCCTCCCATCGAGGCCTGGTCCCTCAGGCGCACGTCTGGAATTCCCTCGATCAGATACTCGACGATTTCTTCATCGACTATTGGTACCCGATTTCCTAAAATCACCTTATCGTGCGCGTACTCTTGGAAAGTCTCGCCCCTCCTCCAGGTCCTCTCCTCGAATTGGCGCCGCAAGGCTAATCTACTCAGCGGAAAATGAAAAACGCCTTTTAGTTCCGCTAGCAGCGACTCCACGGACATCCCTATGTGCTCCGGCTTCGAGTGCAGCCAGTCCAGCGCTCTCCCTTTTAGCCGCATTCCTATTAGGATTTTGGTCGAGCCATCGTCCAGCCCGTATGTCGATCTGAGCAAGGCCAGTTGTTTCTCCCAGTTGACAAAATCTTTTGAATTTCCGCTAAAGGGGCAGAGTAAGTCGGCCAGCGCTGTCACCTTCACCCTTGGCGGCGCCTCCGGTACGCTCTCGCGACCTCTACCTAGCGAGGCGGCCGGTACATTCAGGTGTTGCATCTCGCGCATTACCTGGACCTCTCGTCTCGCGATCTCTAGTTCGCGTTGTACCAGCTCCAATTCCTTGCGGTGCAGTTCCATCTGCTGTCGATGGATGTAGGCCTCCATGCTCTCGTGCACAACTGCTTCATCGGGCACCCACGGCACCGATTCGTCACCGGCGTCGGTTTCTCCTGGTCCTTTCAGCTCAGCCATCCACATGCCCGACGGATCCCGCTCGTTTAGCTTTCTAATCAGCTCCGTTTTGGTCCCTACCGCTGACAGCCCCAAGCGTCTCAGTATCTCCTTCAACTCCGCGACCGAGAATCTCTCCGCGTTCTTCCGTTGCTCCATTGCGATAATTTATCGACTTTTATTCGCGATAACCGTTCTATTCTATTATCGATTCCGACCAGACTCGAATAGATCCCGGACGAGCCCCCAAATTTGTAGGAAATTGAAGTCGGGTGAATGGAACCAGATAATTTATAAAAAGCGGCACGTTTATTTGCTTCTAATTTTATACAACGCGGTCTTTATTTCTCGATTCGCACGCACACTCTCTCTCTCTCTACAACGCGCTCTTATTTTGCCGATCGGACACTCTCTTTCTCTATAGCTTTATCGTGACTCGCGATTTACTCTTTCTCTGTCCGCGGCCGCGACCTACCTCGCATATATAGGCCGATCGTCGCGCACACACATACATAACTTCGGCCCATATACACGTAATTCGCGGTCGTCGCACCTTTGCTGGTTTCTCTCTCATACACACGCTCTCACTCTCTCACACTCAACCGCTAGGGCGTTCACCTGTCGACGTGTTTATTATTTCGGCGATCCGCGGGCGACCTACACGGCAAAAACGTTTGCCGTTTTTGTCTTTCAGGCGTCCGCGTCCTCGCCGCCGATCGCGTCTAACGGCTCGGACTCCTACATCATTGAAAATACCATGTAATATAACGTTATATGCAGTGTATCATTGAAAATACCATATAATATAACGTAATATGCAGTGTATCATTGAAAATACCTTATAATATAACGTAATATGCAGTGTATCATAGAAAATACCATGTAATATAACGTAATATACAGTGTATCATCGAAAATACATTATAATATAACGTAATATGCAGTGTATCATTGAAAATACCTTATAATATAACGTAATATGCAGTGTATCATTGAAAATACCTTATAATATAACGTAATATGCAGTGTATCAATGAAAATACCATGTAATATAACGTAATATGCAGTGTATCATTGAAAATACCTTATTACATATCGTAATATGCAGTGTATCATTGAAAATACCATATAATATAACGTAATATGCAGTGTATCATTGAAAATACCTTATAACATATCCTAATATGCAGTGTATCATAGAAAATACCTTATAATATAACGTAATATGCAGTGTATCATTGAAAATACATTATAATATAGCGTAATATGCAGTGTATCATTGAAAATACCTTATAATATAACGTAATATGCAGTGTATCATTGAATATACCTTATAATATAACGTAATATGCAGTGTATCATAGAAAATACCATGTAATATAAAGTAATATGCTGTGTATCATTGAAAATACCTTATAACATATCCTAATATGCAGTGTATCATAGAAAATACCTTATAATATAACGTAATATGCAGTGTATCATTGAAAATACCTTATAATATAACGTAACATGCAGTGTATCATTGAAAATACCTTATAATATAACGTAATATGTAGTGTATCATTGAAAATACCTTATAATATAACGTAATATGCAGTGTATCATTGAAAATACCTTATAATATAACGTAATATGCAGTGTATCATTGAAAAACCTTATAATATAACGTAATATGCAGTGTATCATTGAAAATACCTTATAATATAACGTAATATGCAGTGTATCATTGGAAATACCTTGTAATATATCGTAGTTTATCATTGAAAATACCTTATAATATAACGAAATATGCAGTGTATCATTGAAAATACCTTATAATATAACGTAATATGCAGTGTATCATTGAAAATACCTTATAATATAACGTAATATACAGTGTATCATTGAAAATACCTTATAACACATACAGTGTATCATTGAAAATACCATGTAATATAACGTAATATGCAGTGTATCATTGAAAATACATTATAACATATCGTAATTTGTAGTGTATCATTGAAAATACCTTATAATATAACGTAATATGCAGTGTATCATTGAAAATACCTTATAATATAACGTAATATGCAGTGTATCAATGAAAATACCATGTAATATAACGTAATATGCAGTGTATCATTGAAAATACCTTATTACATATCGTAATATGCAGTGTATCATTGAAAATACCATATAATATAACGTAATATGCAGTGTATCATTGAAAATACCTTATAACATATCCTAATATGCAGTGTATCATTGAAAATACCTTATAATATAACGTAATATGTAGTGTATCATTGAAAATACCTTATAATATAACGTAATATGCAGTGTATCATTGAAAATACCATGTAATATAACGTAATATGCAGTGTATCATTGAAAATACCTTATTACATATCGTAATATGCAGTGTATCATTGAAAATACCATATAATATAACGTAATATGCAGTGTATCATTGAAAATACCTTATAACATATCCTAATATGCAGTGTATCATAGAAAATACCTTATAATATAACGTAATATGCAGTGTATCATTGAAAATACCTTATAATATAACGTAACATGCAGTGTATCATTGAAAATACCTTATAATATAACGTAATATGCAGTGTATCATTGAAAATACATTATAATATAGCGTAATATGCAGTGTATCATTGAAAATACCTTATAATATAACGTAATATGCAGTGTATCATTGAATATACCTTATAATATAACGTAATATGCAGTGTATCATAGAAAATACCATGTAATATAAAGTAATATGCTGTGTATCATTGAAAATACCTTATAACATATCCTAATATGCAGTGTATCATAGAAAATACCTTATAATATAACGTAATATGCAGTGTATCATTGAAAATACCTTATAATATAACGTAACATGCAGTGTATCATTGAAAATACCTTATAATATAACGTAATATGCAGTGTATCATTGAAAATACATTATAATATAGCGTAATATGCAGTGTATCATTGAAAATACCTTATAATATAACGTAATATGCAGTGTATCATTGAAAATACCTTATAATATAACGTAATATGCTGTGTATCATTGAAAATACCTTATAATATAACGTAATATACAGTGTGTCTTTGAAAATACCTTACGATATAACTTAATATGCAGTGTATCATTGAAAATACATTATATCATATCGTAATATGCAGTGTATCATTGGAAATACCTTGTAATATATCGTAGTTTATCATTGAAAATACCTTATAATATAACGTAATATGCAGTGTATCATTGAAAATACCTAATAATATAACGTAATATACAGTGTATCATTGAAAATACCTTATAACACATACAGTGTATCATTGAAAATACCATGTAATATAACGTAATATGCAGTGTATCATTGAAAATACATTATAACATATCGTAATTTGTAGTGTATCTTTGAAAATACCTTATAATATAACGTAATATACAGTGTATCATTGAAAATACCTTATAACACATACAGTGTATCATTGAAAATACCATGTAATATAACGTAATATGCAGTGTATCTTTGAAAATACCTTATAATATAACGTAATATGCAGTGTATCATTGAAAATACCTTATAATATAACGTAATATACAGTGTGTCTTTGAAAATACCTTACGATATAACTTAATATGCAGTGTATCATTGAAAATACATTATATCATATCGTAATATGCAGTGTATCATTGGAAATACCTTGTAATATATCGTAGTTTATCATTGAAAATACCTTATAATATAACGTAATATGCAGTGTATCATTGAAAATACCTAATAATATAACGTAATATACAGTGTATCATTGAAAATACCTTATAACACATACAGTGTATCATTGAAAATACCATTTAATATAACGTAATATGCAGTGTATCATTGAAAATACATTATAACATATCCTAATATGCAGTGTATCATAGAAAATATCTTATAATATAACGTAATATGCAGTGTATCATTGAAAATACCTTATAATATAACGTAACATGCAGTGTATCATTGAAAATACCTTATAATATAACGCAATATGCAGTGTATCATTGAAAATACCTTATAATATAACGTAATATGCAGTGTATCATAGAAAATACCATCTAATATAACGTAATATACAGTGTATCATTGAAAATACCTTATAATATAACGTAATATGCAGTGTATCATTGAAAATACCTTCTAATATATCGTAGTTTATCATTGAAAATACCTTATAATATAACGTAATATGCAGTGTATCATTGAAAATACCTTATAATATAACGTAATATACAGTGTATCATTGAAAATACCTTATAATATAACGTAACATGCAGTGTATCATTGAAAATACCTTATAACATATCCTAATATGCAGTGTATCATAGAAAATACCTTATAATATAACGTAATATGCAGTGTATCATTGAAAATACCTTATAATATAACGTAACATGCAGTGTATCATTGAAAATACCATGTAATATAACGTAATATGCAGTGTATCATTGAAAATACCTTATTACATATCGTAATATGCAGTGTATCATTGAAAATACCATATAATATAACGTAATATGCAGTGTATCATTGAAAATACCTTATAACATATCCTAATATGCAGTGTATCATAGAAAATACCTTATAATATAACGTAATATGCAGTGTATCATTGAAAATACCTTATAATATAACGTAACATGCAGTGTATCATTGAAAATACCTTATAATATAACGTAATATGCAGTGTATCATTGAAAATACATTATAATATAGCGTAATATGCAGTGTATCATTGAAAATACCTTATAATATAACGTAATATGCAGTGTATCATTGAAAATACCTTATAATATAACGTAATATGCTATGTATCATTGAAAATACCTTATAATATAACGTAATATGCAGTGTGTCATTGAAAATACCTTACGATATAACTTAATATGCAGTGTATCATTGAAAATACATTATATCATATCGTAATATGCAGTGTATCATTGGAAATACCTTGTAATATATCGTAGTTTATCATTGAAAATACCTTATAATATAACGAAATATGCAGTGTATCATTGAAAATACCTTATAATATAACGTAATATACAGTGTATCATTGAAAATACCTTATAACACATACAGTGTATCATTGAAAATACCATGTAATATAACGTAATATGCAGTGTATCTTTGAAAATACCTTATAATATAACGTAATATGCAGTGTATCATTGAAAATACCTTATAATATAACGTAATATGCAGTGTATCTTTGAAAATACATTATAATATAGCGTAATATGCAGTGTATCATTGAAAATACCTTATAATATAACGTAATATGCAGTGTATCATTGAAAATACCTTATAATATAACGTAATATGCAGTGTATCATAGAAAATACCTTATAATATAACGTAATATACAGTGTATCATCGAAAATACATTATAATATAACGTAATATGCAGTGTATCATTGAAAATACCTTATAATATAACGTAATATGCAGTGTATCATTGAATATACCTTATAATATAACGTAATATGCAGTGTATCATAGAAAATACCATGTAATATAACGTAATATGCTGTGTATCATTGAAAATACCTTATAACATATCCTAATATGCAGTGTATCATAGAAAATATCTTATAATATAACGTAATATGCAGTGTATCATTGAAAATACCTTATAATATAACGTAACATGCAGTGTATCATTGAAAATACCTTATAATATAACGCAATATGCAGTGTATCATTGAAAATACCTTATAATATAACGTAATATGCAGTGTATCATAGAAAATACCATCTAATATAACGTAATATACAGTGTATCATTGAAAATACCTTATAATATAACGTAATATGCAGTGTATCATTGAAAATACCTTCTAATATATCGTAGTTTATCATTGAAAATACCTTATAATATAACGTAATATGCAGTGTATCATAGAAAATACCTTATAATATAACGTAATATACAGTGTATCATTGAAAATACCTTATAATATAACGTAACATGCAGTGTATCATTGAAAATACCTTATAATATAACGTAATATACAGTGTATCATTGAAAATACCTTATAATATAACGTAATATGCAGTGTATCAATGAAAATACCATGTAATATAACGTAATATGCAGTGTATCATTGAAAATACCTTATTACATATCGTAATATGCAGTGTATCATTGAAAATACCATATAATATAACGTAATATGCAGTGTATCATTGAAAATACCTTATAACATATCCTAATATGCAGTGTATCATAGAAAATACCTTATAATATAACGTAATATGCAGTGTATCATTGAAAATACCTTATAATATAACGTAACATGCAGTGTATCATTGAAAATACCTTATAATATAACGTAATATGCAGTGTATCATTGAAAATACATTATAATATAGCGTAATATGCAGTGTATCATTGAAAATACCTTATAATATAACGTAATATGCAGTGTATCATTGAAAATACCTTATAATATACGTAATATGCTATGTATCATTGAAAATACCTTATAATATAACGAAATATGCAGTGTATCATTGAAAATACCTTATAATATAACGTAATATACAGTGTATCATTGAAAATACCTTATAACACATACAGTGTATCATTGAAAATACCATGTAATATAACGTAATATGCAGTGTATCTTTGAAAATACCTTATAATATAACGTAATATGCAGTGTATCATTGAAAATACCTTATAATATAACGTAATATGCAGTGTATCTTTGAAAATACCTTATAATATAACGTAATATGCAGTGTATCATTGAAAATACCTTATAATATAACGTAATATGCAGTGTATCATAGAAAATACCTTATAATATAACGTAATATGCAGTGTATCATTGAAAATACCTTATAATATAACGTAATATGCAGTGTATCAATGAAAATACCATGTAATATAACGTAATATGCAGTGTATCATTGAAAATACCTTATTACATATCGTAATATGCACTGTATCATTGAAAATACCATATAATATAACGTAATATGCAGTGTATCATTGAAAATACCTAATAACATATCCTAATATGCAGTGTATCATAGAAAATACCTTATAATATAACGTAATATGCAGTGTATCATTGAAAATACCTTATAATATAACGTAACATACAGTGTATCATTGAAAATACCATGTAATATAACGTAAATATGCAGTGTATCATTGAAAATACATTATAACATATCGTAATTTGTAGTGTATCTTTGAAAATACCTTATAATATAACGTAATATACAGTGTATCATTGAAAATACCTTATAACACATACAGTGTATCATTGAAAATACCATGTAATATAACGTAATATGCAGTGTATCTTTGAAAATACCTTATAATATAACGTAATATGCAGTGTATCATTGAAAATACCTTATAATATAACGTAATATGCAGTGTATCATAGAAAATACCTTATAATATAACGTAATATGCAGTGTATCATTGAAAATACCTTATAATATAACGTAATATGCAGTGTATCAATGAAAATACCATGTAATATAACGTAATATGCAGTGTATCATTGAAAATACCTTATTACATATCGTAATATGCACTGTATCATTGAAAATACCATATAATATAACGTAATATGCAGTGTATCATTGAAAATACCTAATAACATATCCTAATATGCAGTGTATCATAGAAAATACCTTATAATATAACGTAATATGCGGTGTATCATTGAAAATACCTTATAATATAACGTAATATGCAGTGTATCATTGAAAATACCTTATAATATATCGTAATATGCAGTGTATCATTGAAAATACCTTATAACATATCGTAATATGCAGTGTATCATTGAAAATACGTTATAATATAACGTAATATGCAGTGTATCATTGTAAATAACTTATAACATATCGTAATTTGCAGTGTATCATTGAAAATACCTTATAATATAACGTAATATGCAGTGTATCATTGAAAATACCTTCTAATATATCGTAGTTTATCATTGAAAATACCTTATAATATAACGTAATATGCAGTGTATCATTGAAAATACCTTATAATATAACGTAATATGCAGTGTGTCATTGAAAATACCTTATAATATAACCTAATATGCAGTGTATCATTGAAAATACCTTCTAATATATCGTAGTTTATCATTGAAAATACCTTATAATATAACGTAATATGCAGTGTATCATTGAAAATACCTTCTAATATATCGTAGTTTATCATTGAAAATACCTTATAATATAACGTAATATGCAGTGTATCATTGAAAATACCATGTAATATAACGTAATATGCAGTGTATCATTGAAAATAACTTATAACATATCGTAATTTGCAGTGTATCATTGAAAATACCTTATAATATAACGTAATATGCAGTGTATCATTGAAAATACCTTATAATATAACGTAATATGCAGTGTATCATTGAAAATAACTTATAACATATCGTAATTTGCAGTGTATCATTGAAAATACCTTATAATATAACGTAATATGCAGTGTATCATTGAAAATACCTTATAATATAACGTAATATGCAGTGTATCATTGAAAATACCTTCTAATATATCGTAGTTTATCATTGAAAATACCTTATAATATATCGTAGTTTATCATTGAAAATACCTTATAATATAACGTAATATGCAGTGTATCATAGAAAATACCTTATAATATAACGTAATATGCAGTGTATCATAGAAAATACCTTATAATATAACGTAATATGCAGTGTATCATTGAAAATACCTTATAATATAACGTAACATGCAGTGTATCAATGAAAATACCTTATAATATAACGTAATATGCAGTGTATCATTGAAAATACCTTATAATATAGCGTAATATGCAGTGTATCATTGAAAATACCTTATAATATAACGTTATATACAGTGTATCATTGAAAATACCTTATAACATATGGTAATATGCAGTGTATCATTGAAAATACCTTATAATATAACGTAATATGCAGTGTATCATTGAAAATACCATGTAATATAACGTAATATGCAGTGTATCATTGAAAATAACTTATAACATATCGTAATTTGCAGTGTATCATTGAAAATACCTTATAATATAACGTAATATGCAGTGTATCATTGAAAATACCTTATAATATAACGTAATATGCAGTGTATCATTGAAAATACCTTATAATATAACGTAATATGCAGTGTATCATTGAAAATACCTTATAACATATCGTAATATGCAGTGTATCATTGAAAATACCTTATAATATAACGTAATATGCAGTGTATCATTGAAAATACCATGTAATATAACGTTATATGCAGTGTATCATTGAAAATACCTTATAATATAACGTAATATGCAGTGTATCATTGAAAATACCTTATAATATAACGTAATATGCAGTGTATCATTGAAAATACCTTATAATATAACGTAATATGCAGTGTATCATTGAAAATACCTTGTAATATAACGTAATATGCAGTGTATCATTGAAAATACCTTATATCATATCGTAATATGCAGTGTATCATTGAAAATACCTTATAATATAACGTAATATGCAGTGTATCATTGAAAATACCTTATAATATAACGTAATATGCAGTGTATCATTGAAAATACCTTGTAATATAACGTAATATGCAGTGTATCATTGAAAATACCTTATATCATATCGTAATATGCAGTGTATCATTGAAAATACCTTATAATATAACGTAATATGCAGTGTATCATTGAAAATACTATGTAATATAACGTAATATGCAGTGTATCATTGAAAATACCTTATAACATATCGTAATTTGTAGTGTATCTTTGAGAATACCTTATAATATAACGTTATATACAGTGTATCATTGAAAATACCTTATAACATATGGTAATATGCAGTGTATCATTGAAAATACCTTATAATATAACGTAATATGCAGTGTATCATTGAAAATATTTTACGATATAACGTAATATGCAGTGTATCATTGAAAATACCATGTAATATAACGTAATATGCAGTGTATCATTGAAAATAACTTATAACATATCGTAATTTGCAGTGTATCATTGAAAATACCTTATAATATAACGTAATATGCAGTGTATCATTGAAAATACCTTATAATATAACGTAATATGCAGTGTGTCATTGAAAATACCTTATAATATAACGTAATATGCAGTGTATCATTGAAAATACCTTATAACATATCGTAATATGCAGTGTATCATTGAAAATACCTTATAATATAACGTAATATGCAGTGTATCATTGAAAATACCATGTAATATAACGTTATATGCAGTGTATCATTGAAAATAACTTATAACATATCGTAATTTGCAGTGTATCATTGAAAATACCTTATAACATATCGTAATTTGTAGTGTATCTTTGAAAATACCTTATAATATAACGTTATATACAGTGTATCATTGAAAATACCTTATAACATATGGTAATATGCAGTGTATCATTGAAAATACCTTATAATATAACGTAATATGCAGTGTATCATTGAAAATATTTTACGATATAACGTAATATGCAGTGTATCATTGAAAATACCATGTAATATAACGTAATATGCAGTGTATCATTGAAAATAACTTATAACATATCGTAATTTGCAGTGTATCATTGAAAATACCTTATAATATAACGTAATATGCAGTGTATCATTGAAAATACCTTATAATATAACGTAATATGCAGTGTATCATTGAAAATACCTTATAATATAACGTAATATGCAGTGTATCATTGAAAATACCTTATAACATATCGTAATATGCAGTGTATCATTGAAAATACCTTATAATATAACGTAATATGCAGTGTATCATTGAAAATACCATGTAATATAACGTTATATGCAGTGTATCATTGAAAATAACTTATAACATATCGTAATTTGCAGTGTATCATTGAAAATACCTTATAATATAACGTAATATGCAGTGTATCATTGAAAATACCTTATAATATAACGTAATATGCAGTGTATCATTGAAAATACCTTATAATATAACGTAATGTGCAGTGTATCATTGAAAATACCTTCTAATATATCGTAATATGCAGTGTATCATTGAAAATACCTTATAACATATCGTAATATGCAGTGTATCATTGAAAATACCTTATAATATAACGTAATATGCAGTGTATCATTGAAAATACCTTATAATATAACGTAATATGCAGTGTATCATTGAAAATACCTTATAATATAACGTAATATGCAGTGTATCATTGAAAATACCTTATAATATAACGTAATATGCAGTGTATCATTGAAAATACCTTGTAATATAACGTAATATGCAGTGTATCATTGAAAATACCTTATATCATATCGTAATATGCAGTGTATCATTGAAAATACCTTATAATATAACGTAATATGCAGTGTATCATTGAAAATACTATGTAATATAACGTAATATGCAGTGTATCATTGAAAATACCTTATAACATATCGTAATTTGTAGTGTATCATTGAAAATACCTTATAATATAACGTTATATGCAGTGTATCATTGAAAATACCTTATAACATATCGTAATTTGTAGTGTATCATTGAAAATTCCTTATAATATAACGTAATATGCAGTGTATCATTGAAAATACTATGTAATATAACGTAATATGCAGTGTATCATTGAAAATACCTTATAATATAACGTAATATGCAGTGTGTCATCGAAAATACCTTATAATATAACGTAATATGCAGTGTATCATTGAAAATACCTTATAACATATCGTAATATGCAGTGTATCATTGAAAATACCTTATAATATAACGTAATATGCAGTGTATCATTGAAAATACCATGTAATATAACGTTATATGCAGTGTATCATTGAAAATAACTTATAACATATCGTAATTTGCAGTGTATCATTGAAAATACCTTATAATATAACGTAATATGCAGTGTATCATTGAAAATACCTTATAATATAACGTAATATGCAGTGTATCATTGAAAATACCTTACGATATAACGTAATATGCAGTGTATCATTGAAAATACCTTATATCATATCGTAATATGCAGTGTATCATTGAAAATACCTTATAATATAACGTAATATGCAGTGTATCATTGAAAATACCTTATAATATAACGTAATATGCAGTGTATCATTGAAAATACCTTATAATATAACGTAATATGCAGTGTATCATTGAAAATACCTTATAATATAACGTAATATGCAGTGTATCATTGAAAATACCTTGTAATATAACGTAATATGCAGTGTATCATTGAAAATACCTTATATCATATCGTAATATGCAGTGTATCATTGAAAATACCTTATAATATAACGTAATATGCAGTGTATCATTGAAAATACTATGTAATATAACGTAATATGCAGTGTATCATTGAAAATACCTTATAACATATCGTAATTTGTAGTGTATCTTTGAAAATACCTTATAATATAACGTTATATACAGTGTATCATTGAAAATACCTTATAACATATGGTAATATGCAGTGTATCATTGAAAATACCTTATAATATAACGTAATATGCAGTGTATCATTGAAAATATTTTACGATATAACGTAATATGCAGTGTATCATTGAAAATACCATGTAATATAACGTAATACGCAGTGTATCATTGAAAATAACTTATAACATATCGTAATTTGCAGTGTATCATTGAAAATACCTTATAATATAACGTAATATGCAGTGTATCATTGAAAATACCTTATAATATAACGTAATATGCAGTGTATCATTGAAAATACCTTATAATATAACGTAATATGCAGTGTATCATTGAAAATACCTTATAACATATCGTAATATGCAGTGTATCATTGAAAATACCTTATAATATAACGTAATATGCAGTGTATCATTGAAAATACCTTGTAATATAACGTTATATGCAGTGTATCATTGAAAATAACTTATAACATATCGTAATTTGCAGTGTATCATTGAAAATACCTTATAATATAACGTAATATGCAGTGTATCATTGAAAATACCTTATAATATAACGTAATATGCAGTGTATCATTGAAAATACCTTACGATATAACATAATATGCTGTGTATCATTGAAAATACCTTATATCATATCGTAATATGCAGTGTATCATTGAAAATACCTTATAATATAACGTAATATGCAGTGTATCATAGAAAATACCATGTAATATAACGTAATATACAGTGTATCATTGAAAATACCTTATAATATAACGTAATGTGCAGTGTATCATTGAAAATACCTTCTAATATATCGTAATATGCAGTGTATCATTGAAAATACCTTATAACATATCGTAATATGCAGTGTATCATTGAAAATACCTTATAACATATCGTAATATGCAGTGTATCATTGAAAATACCTTATAATATAACGTAATATGCAGTGTATCATTGAAAATACCATGTAATATAACGTTATATGCAGTGTATCATTGAAAATAACTTATAACATATCGTAATTTGCAGTGTATCATTGAAAATACCTTATAATATAACGTAATATGCAGTGTATCATTGAAAATACCTTATAATATAACGTAATATGCAGTGTATCATTGAAAATACCTTATAATATAACGTAATATGCAGTGTATCATTGAAAATACCTTATAATATAACGTAATATGCAGTGTATCATTGAAAGTACCTTATAATATAACGTAATATGCAGTGTATCATTGAAAATACCTTGTAATATAACGTAATATGCAGTGTATCATTGAAAATACCTTATATCATATCGTAATATGCAGTGTATCATTGAAAATACCTTATAATATAACGTAATATGCAGTGTATCATTGAAAATACTATGTAATATAACGTAATATGCAGTGTATCATTGAAAATACCTTATAACATATCGTAATTTGTAGTGTATCATTGAAAATACCTTATAATATAACGTTATATACAGTGTATCATTGAAAATACCTTATAACATATCGTAATTTGCAGTGTATCATTGAAAATACCTTATAATATAACGTAATATGCAGTGTATCATTGAAAATACCATGTAATATAACGTTATATGCAGTGTATCATTGAAAATACCTTATAATATAACGTAATATGCAGTGTATCATTGAAAATACCTTATAATATAACGTAATATGCAGTGTATCATTGAAAATACCTTATAATATAACGTAATATGCAGTGTATCATTGAAAATACCTTGTAATATAACGTAATATGCAGTGTATCATTGAAAATACCTTATATCATATCGTAATATGCAGTGTATCATTGAAAATACCTTATAATATAACGTAATATGCAGTGTATCATTGAAAATACTATGTAATATAACGTAATATGCAGTGTATCATTGAAAATACCTTATAACATATCGTAATTTGTAGTGTATCATTGAAAATACCTTATAATATAACGTAATATGCAGTGTATCATTGAAAATACCTTATAACATATCGTAATTTGTAGTGTATCTTTGAAAATACCTTATAATATAACGTTATATACAGTGTATCATTGAAAATACCTTATAACATATGGTAATATGCAGTGTATCATTGAAAATACCTTATAATATAACGTAATATGCAGTGTATCATTGAAAATATTTTACGATATAACGTAATATGCAGTGTATCATTGAAAATACCATGTAATATAACGTAATATGCAGTGTATCATTGAAAATAACTTATAACATATCGTAATTTGCAGTGTATCATTGAAAATACCTTATAATATAACGTAATATGCAGTGTATCATTGAAAATACCTTATAATATAACGTAATATGCAGTGTGTCATTGAAAATACCTTATAATATAACGTAATATGCAGTGTATCATTGAAAATACCTTATAACATATCGTAATATGCAGTGTATCATTGAAAATACCTTATAATATAACGTAATATGCAGTGTATCATTGAAAATACCATGTAATATAACGTTATATGCAGTGTATCATTGAAAATAACTTATAACATATCGTAATTTGCAGTGTATCATTGAAAATACCTTATAATATAACGTAATATGCAGTGTATCATTGAAAATACCTTATAATATAACGTAATATGCAGTGTATCATTGAAAATACCTTACGATATAACGTAATATGCAGTGTATCATTGAAAATACCTTATATCATATCGTAATATGCAGTGTATCATTGAAAATACCTTATAATATAACGTAATATGCAGTGTATCATTGAAAATACCTTATAATATAACGTAATATGCAGTGTATCATTGAAAATACCTTATAATATAACGTAATATGCAGTGTATCATTGAAAATACCTTATAATATAACGTAATATGCAGTGTATCATTGAAAATACCTTGTAATATAACGTAATATGCAGTGTATCATTGAAAATACCTTATATCATATCGTAATATGCAGTGTATCATTGAAAATACCTTATAATATAACGTAATATGCAGTGTATCATTGAAAATACTTTGTAATATAACGTAATATGCAGTGTATCATTGAAAATACCTTATAACATATCGTAATTTGTAGTGTATCTTTGAAAATACCTTATAATATAACGTTATATACAGTGTATCATTGAAAATACCTTATAACATATGGTAATATGCAGTGTATCATTGAAAATACCTTATAATATAACGTAATATGCAGTGTATCATTGAAAATATTTTACGATATAACGTAATATGCAGTGTATCATTGAAAATACCATGTAATATAACGTAATACGCAGTGTATCATTGAAAATAACTTATAACATATCGTAATTTGCAGTGTATCATTGAAAATACCTTATAATATAACGTAATATGCAGTGTATCATTGAAAATACCTTATAATATAACGTAATATGCAGTGTATCATTGAAAATACCTTATAATATAACGTAATATGCAGTGTATCATTGAAAATACCTTATAACATATCGTAATATGCAGTGTATCATTGAAAATACCTTATAATATAACGTAATATGCAGTGTATCATTGAAAATACCTTGTAATATAACTGTTTTGGATCTTCACTGGTTTCCGTTACGCGGAAACTTGAATTTACGATCCACCGAAATAGCCAACGAATAAAGGCTTTTAAGAAATAAGCGTGTGTTTGGGAGAGCGTTTTAATTTGTTGGTTTGACCACCGTCACTCGCGATACAATTTCGCAATACGACTAGACTTTTAATCTTTCGGTAAGAACAAAAGGATCGAGCACGTGCTGGTTTTATGATTCCGATTATCGTCGCGACGATTCTTAGAACAGAGAGAGCGAGGACCCGACCGATCGTTGTGTATATTGTCGCGGTTCGTTCCCCTCGCCGCGCACCCCGAACTACTCGGTCCGCCCGAAGTGTGCGGGGAGAGAGAGAGACAAGCAACGACAACGATCGAGTCCTCATTATCGGTACTTTTCGGCAGTTGTCAATACACACTCGCTCAGCACGGTACACCGTGCGAATGTATTCGTGTCTTCGCACAGCGATACCGAACAGCTGATCTGTTTTTACTCGAACATACCGCCCGCCTCGTTGTCGGGTCGGCAACGAAATAATGCAACGATTTTCGCGACTTTGCGACGTGTGTGTTCAATGTGAGTGATCAAAATCGTTCGGTGATTTTACATGGTTGCAGTGAACAATATCAACAAAATGCAATTCTATCCGTTACGTGCTAAAGTGAACAATGAAAACAAAACAAAGTGCGCTATATACAACTATATACAATATACATCGGTCTAGTGCGCGTCAACACGAGTCTCGACGACGTTCAGCGCATCGGTGCACCGCCCGCCGTGAAGAGAGTCAAATTTCTTCGCCTGAGGATTCTTCTGCCGAAATGAGCGGTACGAGGCGTTGGACGGCCCGCGTGGTGGTACGAGTGGCAGTCTTCACGGCCGCTACACGTACTCGTCCGTCGGATCCTCGCTGCACTTCGACGACTCGTCCGAGCGGCCATTTCGTAGGCGGTGCGAGGTCGTCCTTCAGTAGTACGATGGCTCCGACAGCAAGATTCTCCCGTGCCTTTTGCCATTTCGGAAGTGTCTGCAACTGGCTCAGGTACTCGGTGCGCCAACGCTTCCAAAAGCCTTCCAGGAGTCTGGATATAAGGTTCCATCTCCTTTTTCCAGCATCGTACGTGATTTCTTCACCCGGTTCTGGAACTGCACACAACGAATTAGCGTTGACTAGGTGATTCGGTGTGAGGAAGGAAGGATCATTTGGATCATCGGACAAGGCGGCAAGGGGTCGAGAATTCAAGCAAGCTTCCACTTGACACAGCAAGGTGGAAAGCTCCTCGAAGGTGAGCTTCTGCTCCCCTATCGTGCGTCGCAGATGCCTCTTTGTGGATTTTACTGCCGCTTCCCACAGACCACCGAAATGTGGAGAATACGGCGGTATGAAGCTCCATTCCGTCCCGTCGGCGGCAAGCAACTCCGCTGTTTCCTGGTAGAACGCCGATGCGGCGTTGAACATGCGCTTCAGAAGCTGATCGGCACCTCTGAACGTCGTGGCGTTGTCGCTCAACATTTTTGTGCAGTTTCCTCGCCGAGCTACGAAGCGCTTGAAGGCGGCGATGAAGGAAGCTGAGGACAGATCAGAAACTACATCTAAATGAACTGCCTTGGTGCATAAACACACAAAGACAACAATGTATCCTTTAGTGGTACGTTGACCCCTCGCTCTCGTCATGAGCATCGGAATTGGACCAGCGTAATCGACTCCGCTGACCGAAAATGCCCTTGCTGGTTGCACTCGTAGGGCAGGCAGCATTCCCATCTGCTGTTTACCAGTGCGTCCTTGGAGACGAGTGCATGTGACGCAACCTCTGATGGTCCGCTTCACCAAAGGCTTGTCCCGCGGGATCCAGTGGGTGAGCCTGAGCGTCGCCCGCGTCAAGGTCACTCCGCCATGGAGCGTCCGAAGGTGAGCCGACCTTATCAGCAAGGTTGCCAATGGAGACTGTCGGTCAACGATCACAGGGTGCTTTTGATCGAATGCCACCGCTGCGTGGTCCAGTCGTCCTCCCACTCGTAGGACACCTTGACGATCTACAATCGGCCGAAGAGGAACAAGAGGCGAAGTCGATTTGATGCTCTTACCCGTCTCCAGCTCCGCAAGTTCGTCGCCAAAGTCATCCGCTTGGCTCATTCGGTGGACGCTCACCCATGCCTCATCAATCTCGGTAGCGGTCAAGAACCCATGTCGTGGTGTATCGATGGAGCGAGCGTTGTTGACGAAACGTCGCACATACGCTGTCACCCTGACCAACCTCAATATTGACGAGAATCGAAGCGGATCCCAGGGCGACTCGAAAGCTGCTTTCAGGCTAGGACGCTCGCAGGGCTTCGTTTTCCTGACTGTTGTCGTCGTCACCGTCACTCTGCGCTCCGGGGCCTCACTGTCGTCGACCTCATGTGAGCCAGGCCAGTCCTCCTGAGGCCTTGACAACCACGGGGGACCCGTCCACCAGAGATCGTCGTCGACCAATACCTGCGCCGTGATCCCACGCGTGGCAAGATCTGCAGGATTTTCGTGCGTCCTCGTGTGTCGCCATTCAACCTCCGGCAGCAGGCGCTGGATCTCGGCCACCCTATGCGCCACGAACGGTTTCCACCTGGAAGCATGCGATCTTACCCAGGCTAGAACGACAGATGCATCTGTCCACGCGTGCATCGTCACAGTGCGAGGCTGCATCGCGTCTCTCACGGCTCTCAGCAATCGGGCCAGCAGAAGAGCGCCACACAGCTCCAGTCTGGGAATGCTCTGAGGTTTCGTTGGAGCGACCTTGGTTTTCGCCATCAATAAGTGCGTCTCGGCCTTTGCACCGGTAACTGGCACCCTTATAAAGATGGCTGCAGAGTAGGCTCTTTGGGATGCGTCGCTGAATCCGTGCAGTTCTACATGGTCGCTGCTCGCCGCACGGTAGCCAATCCATCGCGGAACGGAGATTTGATCGGTCCTCTCCATCTCGCATCTAAGCTGATTCCATCGATCGGCGAGCTGCGCAGACAGTGGCTCATCCCACGACGCTCCAGACAACCAGAGGTCCTGCAGCATGATTTTGGCAGCCACGGTGATCGGAGATAACCAGCCTAGCGGGTCGAAAAGCCTAGCAGTCTCGGACAAAACCAGCCGTTTAGTCCATCGTTGACCTGTTGCCGCGGTCATGAGTTTCGGAGCCGCCAGCGACAGCGTATCGCTTGCTGTACTCCATTTGAGGCCCAGTGCTCCTGTCTCCTGATGATGCTGCAACAATTCAACGAAACCGGAGCTCGATGGCAAATAATTTGCCGCCCACTTATCTAACGGGAATCCGCCCGCCGTCAAGATGTCCGTGAGCTGACGTCGAGCCTCTTCTGCATCGTCTGTATCGTCTCCTCCTGCGAGGATATCGTCGACATAGGAGTTCGTTCGGAGCATCGCTGCACCTCGCGGATATCGAGCCTCTTCGTCGTCGGCAAGCTGGAGCAGCACTCTCGTGGCGAGGTACGGAGCAGACGTCGTGCCGTAGGTCACGGTCGTCAAACGGAAATCTCGGACTTCCTCGCTCGGATCCGTCCTCCAGACGATCCTCTGCCAGTCTCGGTCCTCTGGGTGCACCTTAATCTGGCGAAACATTTTTACGATGTCCGTGGAGAAGGCGTGTCGATGGAACCGCCACTTCGTTATGACGGCCCAGAGGTCAGATTGGAGCTTCGGTCCTGCAGCCAGGTAATTATTGAAATTGCTATCTTTGCCTTTGCCTGAAACATAAGAGCCATTAAAAACTACTCTAATTTTCTTCGAAGCTCCATTTTCCCGCCACACGGCGTGATGCGGAAGGTAATTCTCCCCCCCGCCAGTCGAGTGCCGCGAGACTAACTCCATATGCCCGAGCCGTTCGTATTCCTCCAGAAATTCGATATATTTCCGGCGTAGCATCTCGTCCTTCGCTCGTCGTCCTTCAGATGATACGAGCATGCGAACGGCGACAGGTCGCGGAACACCGACATCGGCGCTCGGGGTGGTAACGAACGGCAAGCGCACAACATAGCGCCCTTCATGGTCTCGGCTGTGCGTATCCTGGAAGTATCGTTCGCACGCATCATCCTGAGGCGAGCTTATCGGTTTCGACGATACTTCCTCTAGTTCCCAGAACCTCTGCCAATCATCGCGAGGGTCTCGTGCAGGCTGGACTAGTAAGGATCGCACCCGACGGTTTCCACTGCCATCAGACGTCGTGGAAATAGTTGCACCCATCGGCGCCCAGCCGAAGGGTGTTCGGACAATCGGAGGAGTGCCCATTGGTCCGATTCGATTCTCGAGGAGAAGGTGTCCACACGCATCTGCCCCTAGGAGCAACTCCACCCTATTTGGAGAGCGGAAGTCCTCGTCGGCCAACGGGAGTCCTTGCAGGTGAGTCCATTTCTCGTCGTTGATTTCTACCGCCGGAGTCGGAGCGGTAATTTTTTGCGTCACCAACGCTTTCAACGAGAGTTGGAAGCTGGAATCGCGACCGGAGGCGAGTAAAACGGATACTTCGTGACGTACCGTACCCACGTTTATTTCCTGATATCCCGTTAAGTGTACCTCTACGTTCCGGCGCGGAAGACGTAACACTTGCACGATGTCATCAGTAACGAAGGACGTCTCGGACCCGGGGTCGAGTAACGCGCGCGCATAAACACTGCGCCCGTTCGGGGATTTTAACAGGACGCGCGCGGTGGCCAGCAAAACAACGCGATTCGATCGGAACGTATTCACCGAGCTCGTGCTCGGTCCCGCGATGTTTGCATTTTTTGAGAACGCCTCGTGAAGCGCGGTATGATGATGGCCGTCGCACACCATACACCGATACGAAGACGGGCACTCCGCGAGCAAATGTTTTCCGGAGAGACACGAGACGCACAGTTTCGACTGGTACACGAAGTTCTTTCTTTTCTGAGCGCTAAGGTTTTTAAACTGGCTGCAGCGTCCCAGTTGATGGTCTCCTGAGCACGACGGGCACTTGAGAATAGTTTTGCCTTTCGCGAATGATTCATTCGTCATTTGGACCGTCATGGCTGTCCTCTTCTCTGACCTTCGCTGCTCCTCTCGTTTGGGAGTCGTCGATGGAGGCTCCGGCTCTGGGTTCGAGGCCAGAGCATGTATTCGTGACTCGAGGAAGTCTCGAATTTCTTCGAATGAAGGCATGATCGTCGGATCCGGGAACATTTTTTCCCATTCCAAGCTAGTGGTCGAATCCAGCTTTCTCACGAGAAGAGTGACGAACCAATCGTCCCACGTCTCGACCGATTTCCTCAACGCGGCCAAGGCATCTCGAGCTTGACAGAATTCGTCGAGTACCCGGGTTAACTCTTCCTTCGTCGCTCGTTTTATGGCTGGGCAATCCAAAATTCTTCCGATGTGCGCTTTGGTCAGAACGCGGATTCCTCCGTAGCGACGTTCGAGCGCCGCCCACGCCGTTGCATAATTGGCACCGGTCAGAGACGTGCGCGCGATGACCTTCGCGGCCTCACCGGTGAGGTTCGCCTTCAAGTATTGCAGGCGTTGAACGTCTCGCAACCGTTTCGCGTTGTGAATCGTGGCACGGAACGAATCACGAAACTCCTCCCACTGAAGTAGATCGCCCGAAAACTTTTCTATGTGAAGGGTCGGTAACCTTGTTCCTCCGTTGCATCCGTGAAAGTCGTCTTCAGCCGAATCGTCTACGGTGACTGGCTTCAAATTCTCCAGTCTTTCCGCTAAGTCAGTCGAACTCTCCAGATAAGTTTCTTCGACTTCATCGAATAGTCCCTTTTTTTTGTAGTCACTGACGTCGAATTCTGCCTTCGATGACATCGCGCGATGATTTTCGGCAAAATCACGCCAGTAGTTGTCCAGCAACGTGGCCCTTTTTTGTAGCGCGATCACTGTGAGCTTCGCGGCCCCCATTTTATCGGTGTTCGCGATAAACCTTTTAATGCGACTAGCTAGATCTTCCTGAGCTCGCGCCCATTCGACGAACGTTTGCGACATCTCGTCGACGGTTAAATTTTAAAACGAGCGGAACAACAACTTGTGTTCGAACGCGAAAAAAAAGAGGGACCTTGCGCGTGTCACGGCAAACGACTTTGCTCGATCGATTCGAACAAGCGGTAACGCTTCGACCGAAGGTCACGGGTTTTTCGAATTCGTAACGGTTCGGTACTCGGCCGAATTCGAGGTTTTTGCGAACGGACTCACGAATTCTATTCGGAGAATTCACTTTTGCTCTCTTCCAGGTGCTTCCTGATTGTCCTCGACGTGGCCTCAGAAGATGCTCGATGCACTCACGGATCACTCGAGGAAACAAGAGGAACGAAGCAACGACGGAACTCACGGTGATGCACAGAATTCTTTGGAATTCTGCGGTGGATCAAACTCAACGGTGGAGTAGAGCAATCGGCGCACTCTAATTCCCGGGTTTCGGCACCAATGTTTTGGATCTTCACTGGTTTCCGTTACGCGGAAACTTGAATTTACGATCCACCGAAATAGCCAACGAATAAAGGCTTTTAAGAAATAAGCGTGTGTTTGGGAGAGCGTTTTAATTTGTTGGTTTGACCACCGTCACTCGCGATACAATTTCGCAATACGACTAGACTTTTAATCTTTCGGTAAGAACAAAAGGATCGAGCACGTGCTGGTTTTATGATTCCGATTATCGTCGCGACGATTCTTAGAACAGAGAGAGCGAGGACCCGACCGATCGTTGTGTATATTGTCGCGGTTCGTTCCCCTCGCCGCGCACCCCGAACTACTCGGTCCGCCCGAAGTGTGCGGGGAGAGAGAGAGACAAGCAACGACAACGATCGAGTCCTCATTATCGGTACTTTTCGGCAGTTGTCAATACACACTCGCTCAGCACGGTACACCGTGCGAATGTATTCGTGTCTTCGCACAGCGATACCGAACAGCTGATCTGTTTTTACTCGAACAATAACGTTATATGCAGTGTATCATTGAAAATAACTTATAACATATCGTAATTTGCAGTGTATCATTGAAAATACGTTATAATATAACGTAATATGCAGTGTATCATTGAAAATACCTTATAATATAACGTAATATGCAGTGTATCATTGAAAATACCTTACGATATAACATAATATGCTGTGTATCATTGAAAATACCTTATATCATATCGTAATATGCAGTGTATCATTGAAAATACCTTATAATATAACGTAATATGCAGTGTATCATAGAAAATACCATGTAATATAACGTAATATACAGTGTATCATTGAAAATACCTTATAATATAACGTAATGTGCAGTGTATCATTGAAAATACCTTCTAATATATCGTAATATGCAGTGTATCATTGAAAATACCTTATAACATATCGTAATATGCAGTGTATCATTGAAAATACCTTATAATATAACGTAATATGCAGTGTATCATTGAAAATACCTTATAATATAACGTAATATACTGTGTATCATTGAAAATACCTTACAATATAGCGTAACATGCAGTGTATCATTGAAAATACCTTCTAATATATCGTAATATGCAGTGTATCATTGAAAATACCTTATAACATATCGTAATATGCAGTGTATCATTGAAAATACCTTATAATATAACGTAATATGCAGTGTATCATTGAAAATACATTATAATATAACGTAATATGCAGTGTATCATTGAAAATACATTATAATATAACGTAACATGCAGTGTATCATTGAAACTACCTTATAATATAACGTAATATGCAGTGTATCATTGAAAATACCTTATAGTATAGCGTAATATGCAGTGTATCATTGAAAATACCTTATAATATAGCGTAATATGCAGTGTATCATTGAAAATACCTTATAATATAACGTAATATGCAGTGTATCATTGAAAATACCTTATAATATAACGTAATATGCAGTGTATCATTGAAAATACCTTCTAATATATCGTAGTTTATCATTGAAAATACCTTATAATATAACGTAATATGCAGTGTATCATTGAAAATACCTTATAATATAACGTAATATACAGTGTATCATTGAAAATACCTTATAACATATCGTAATATGCAGTGTATCATTGAAAATACCTTGTAATATAACGTAATATGCAGTGTATCATTGAAAATACCATGTAAAATAACGTAATATGCAGTGTATCATTGAAAATACCTTATAACATATTGTAATTTGTAGTGTATCTTTAAAATACCATGTAATATAACGTAATATGCAGTGTATCATTGAAAATAACTTATAACATATCGTAATTTGCAGTGTATCATTGAAAATACCTTATAATATAACGTAATATGCAGTGTATCATTGAAAATACCATGTAATATAACGTAATATGCAGTGTATCATTGAAAATAACTTATAACATATCGTAATTTGCAGTGTATCATTGAAAATACCTTATAATATAACGTAATATGCAGTGTATCATTGAAAATACCTTATAATATAACGTAATATGCAGTGTATCATTGAAAATACCTTATAATATAACGTAATATGCAGTGTATCATTGAAAATACCTTATAACATATCGTAATATGCAGTGTATCATTGAAAATACCTTATAATATAACGTAATATGCAGTGTATCATTGAAAATAACTTATAACATATCGTAATTTGCAGTGTATCATTGAAAATACCTTATAATATAACGTAATATGCAGTGTATCATTGAAAATACATTATAATATAACGTAATATGCAGTGTATCATTGAAAATACATTATAATATAACGTAACATGCAGTGTATCATTGAAACTACATTATAATATAACGTAATATGCAGTGTATCATTGAAAATACCTTATAGTATAGCGTAATATGCAGTGTATCATTGAAAATACCTTATAATATAGCGTAATATGCAGTGTATCATTGAAAATACCTTATAATATAACGTAATATGCAGTGTATCATTGAAAATACCTTATAATATAACGTAATATGCAGTGTATCATTGAAAATACATTATAATATAACGTAACATGCAGTGTATCATTGAAAATACCTTATAATATAACGTAATATGCAGTGTATCATTGAAAATACCTTATAGTATAGCGTAATATGCAGTGTATCATTGAAAATACCTTATAATATAGCGTAATATGCAGTGTATCATTGAAAATACCTTATAATATAACGTAATATGCGGTGTATCATTGAAAATACCTTATAATATAACGTAATATGCAGTGTATCATTGAAAATACCTTCTAATATATCGTAGTTTATCATTGAAAATACCTTATAATATAACGTAATATGCAGTGTATCATTGAAAATACTTTATAATATAACGTAATATACAGTGTATCATTGAAAATACCTTATAACATATCGTAATATGCAGTGTATCATTGAAAATACCTTATAATATAACGTAATATGCAGTGTATCATTGAAAATACCATGTAATATAACGTTATATGCAGTGTATCATTGAAAATAACTTATAACATATCGTAATTTGCAGTGTATCATTGAAAATACCTTATAATATAACGTAATATGCAGTGTATCATTGAAAATACCTTATAATATAACGTAATATGCAGTGTATCATTGAAAATACCTTACGATATAACGTAATATGCAGTGTATCATTGAAAATACCTTATATCATATCGTAATATGCAGTGTATCATTGAAAATACCTTATAATATAACGTAATATGCAGTGTATCATTGAAAATACCTTATAATATAACGTAATATGCAGTGTATCATTGAAAATACCTTATAATATAACGTAATATGCAGTGTATCATTGAAAATACCTTATAATATAACGTAATATGCAGTGTATCATTGAAAATACCTTGTAATATAACGTAATATGCAGTGTATCATTGAAAATACCTTATATCATATCGTAATATGCAGTGTATCATTGAAAATACCTTATAATATAACGTAATATGCAGTGTATCATTGAAAATACTTTGTAATATAACGTAATATGCAGTGTATCATTGAAAATACCTTATAACATATCGTAATTTGTAGTGTATCTTTGAAAATACCTTATAATATAACGTTATATACAGTGTATCATTGAAAATACCTTATAATATAACGTAATATGCAGTGTATCATTGAAAATACCTTATAATATAACGTAATATGCAGTGTATCATTGAAAATATTTTACGATATAACGTAATATGCAGTGTATCATTGAAAATACCATGTAATATAACGTAATACGCAGTGTATCATTGAAAATAACTTATAACATATCGTAATTTGCAGTGTATCATTGAAAATACCTTATAATATAACGTAATATGCAGTGTATCATTGAAAATACCTTATAATATAACGTAATATGCAGTGTATCATTGAAAATACCTTATAATATAACGTAATATGCAGTGTATCATTGAAAATACCTTATAACATATCGTAATATGCAGTGTATCATTGAAAATACCTTATAATATAACGTAATATGCAGTGTATCATTGAAAATACCTTGTAATATAACGTTATATGCAGTGTATCATTGAAAATAACTTATAACATATCGTAATTTGCAGTGTATCATTGAAAATACCTTATAATATAACGTAATATGCAGTGTATCATTGAAAATACCTTATAATATAACGTAATATGCAGTGTATCATTGAAAATACCTTACGATATAACATAATATGCTGTGTATCATTGAAAATACCTTATATCATATCGTAATATGCAGTGTATCATTGAAAATACCTTATAATATAACGTAATATGCAGTGTATCATAGAAAATACCATGTAATATAACGTAATATACAGTGTATCATTGAAAATACCTTATAATATAACGTAATGTGCAGTGTATCATTGAAAATACCTTCTAATATATCGTAATATGCAGTGTATCATTGAAAATACCTTATAACATATCGTAATATGCAGTGTATCATTGAAAATACCTTATAATATAACGTAATATGCAGTGTATCATTGAAAATACCTTATAATATAACGTAATATACTGTGTATCATTGAAAATACCTTACAATATAGCGTAACATGCAGTGTATCATTGAAAATACCTTCTAATATATCGTAATATGCAGTGTATCATTGAAAATACCTTATAACATATCGTAATATGCAGTGTATCATTGAAAATACCTTATAATATAACGTAATATGCAGTGTATCATTGAAAATACATTATAATATAACGTAATATGCAGTGTATCATTGAAAATACATTATAATATAACGTAACATGCAGTGTATCATTGAAACTACCTTATAATATAACGTAATATGCAGTGTATCATTGAAAATACCTTATATTATAGCGTAATATGCAGTGTATCATTGAAAATACCTTATAATATAGCGTAATATGCAGTGTATCATTGAAAATACCTTATAATATAACGTAATATGCGGTGTATCATTGAAAATACCTTATAATATAACGTAATATGCAGTGTATCATTGAAAATACCTTCTAATATATCGTAGTTTATCATTGAAAATACCTTATAATATAACGTAATATGCAGTGTATCATTGAAAATACTTTATAATATAACGTAATATACAGTGTATCATTGAAAATACCTTATAATATATCGTAATATGCAGTGTATCATTGAAAATACCTTATAATATAACGTAATATGCAGTGTATCATTGAAAATACAATGTAAAATAACGTAATATGCAGTGTATCATTGAAAATACCTTATAACATATTGTAATTTGTAGTGTATCTTTAAAATACCATGTAATATAACGTAATATGCAGTGTATCATTGAAAATACCTTATAACATATCGTAATTTGCAGTGTATCATTGAAAATACCTTATAATATAACGTAATATGCAGTGTATCATTGAAAATACCATGTAATATAACGTAATATGCAGTGTATCATTGAAAATAACTTATAACATATCGTAATTTGCAGTGTATCATTGAAAATACCTTATAATATAACGTAATATGCAGTGTATCATTGAAAATACCTTATAATATAACGTAATATGCAGTGTATCATTGAAAATACCTTATAATATAACGTAATATGCAGTGTATCATTGAAAATACCTTATAACATATCGTAATATGCAGTGTATCATTGAAAATACCTTATAATATAACGTAATATGCAGTGTATCATTGAAAATAACTTATAACATATCGTAATTTGCAGTGTATCATTGAAAATACCTTATAATATAACGTAATATGCAGTGTATCATTGAAAATACATTATAATATAACGTAATATGCAGTGTATCATTGAAAATACATTATAATATAACGTAACATGCAGTGTATCATTGAAACTACATTATAATATAACGTAATATGCAGTGTATCATTGAAAATACCTTATAGTATAGCGTAATATGCAGTGTATCATTGAAAATACCTTATAATATAGCGTAATATGCAGTGTATCATTGAAAATACCTTATAATATAGCGTAATATGCAGTGTATCATTGAAAATACCTTATAATATAACGTAATATGCGGTGTATCATTGAAAATACCTTATAATATAACGTAATATGCAGTGTATCATTGAAAATACCTTCTAATATATCGTAGTTTATCATTGAAAATACCTTATAATATAACGTAATATGCAGTGTATCATTGAAAATACTTTATAATATAACGTAATATACAGTGTATCATTGAAAATACCTTATAACATATCGTAATATGCAGTGTATCATTGAAAATACCTTATAATATAACGTAATATGCAGTGTATCATTGAAAATACCATGTAATATAACGTTATATGCAGTGTATCATTGAAAATAACTTATAACATATCGTAATTTGCAGTGTATCATTGAAAATACCTTATAATATAACGTAATATGCAGTGTATCATTGAAAATACCTTATAATATAACGTAATATGCAGTGTATCATTGAAAATACCTTACGATATAACGTAATATGCAGTGTATCATTGAAAATACCTTATATCATATCGTAATATGCAGTGTATCATTGAAAATACCTTATAATATAACGTAATATGCAGTGTATCATTGAAAATACCTTATAATATAACGTAATATGCAGTGTATCATTGAAAATACCTTATAATATAACGTAATATGCAGTGTATCATTGAAAATACCTTATAATATAACGTAATATGCAGTGTATCATTGAAAATACCTTGTAATATAACGTAATATGCAGTGTATCATTGAAAATACCTTATATCATATCGTAATATGCAGTGTATCATTGAAAATACCTTATAATATAACGTAATATGCAGTGTATCATTGAAAATACTTTATAATATAACGTAATATGCAGTGTATCATTGAAAATACCTTATAACATATCGTAATTTGTAGTGTATCTTTGAAAATACCTTATAATATAACGTTATATACAGTGTATCATTGAAAATACCTTATAACATATGGTAATATGCAGTGTATCATTGAAAATACCTTATAATATAACGTAATATGCAGTGTATCATTGAAAATATTTTACGATATAACGTAATATGCAGTGTATCATTGAAAATACCATGTAATATAACGTAATACGCAGTGTATCATTGAAAATAACTTATAACATATCGTAATTTGCAGTGTATCATTGAAAATACCTTATAATATAACGTAATATGCAGTGTATCATTGAAAATACCTTATAATATAACGTAATATGCAGTGTATCATTGAAAATACCTTATAATATAACGTAATATGCAGTGTATCATTGAAAATACCTTATAACATATCGTAATATGCAGTGTATCATTGAAAATACCTTATAATATAACGTAATATGCAGTGTATCATTGAAAATACCTTGTAATATAACGTTATATGCAGTGTATCATTGAAAATAACTTATAACATATCGTAATTTGCAGTGTATCATTGAAAATACCTTATAATATAACGTAATATGCAGTGTATCATTGAAAATACCTTATAATATAACGTAATATGCAGTGTATCATTGAAAATACCTTACGATATAACATAATATGCAGTGTATCATTGAAAATACCTTATATCATATCGTAATATGCAGTGTATCATTGAAAATACCTTATAATATAACGTAATATGCAGTGTATCATAGAAAATACCATGTAATATAACGTAATATACAGTGTATCATTGAAAATACCTTATAATATAACGTAATGTGCAGTGTATCATTGAAAATACCTTCTAATATATCGTAATATGCAGTGTATCATTGAAAATACCTTATAACATATCGTAATATGCAGTGTATCATTGAAAATACCTTATAATATAACGTAATATGCAGTGTATCATTGAAAATACCTTATAATATAACGTAATATACTGTGTATCATTGAAAATACCTTACAATATAGCGTAACATGCAGTGTATCATTGAAAATACCTTATAATATATCGTAATATGCAGTGTATCATTGAAAATACCTTATAACATATCGTAATATGCAGTGTATCATTGAAAATACCTTATAATATAACGTAATATGCAGTGTATCATTGAAAATACATTATAATATAACGTAATATGCAGTGTATCATTGAAAATACATTATAATATAACGTAATATGCAGTGTATCATTGAAACTACCTTATAATATAACGTAATATGCAGTGTATCATTGAAAATACCTTATAATATAGCGTAATATGCAGTGTATCATTGAAAATACCTTATAATATAGCGTAATATGCAGTGTATCATTGAAAATACCTTATAATATAACGTAATATGCGGTGTATCATTGAAAATACCTTATAATATAACGTAATATGCAGTGTATCATTGAAAATACCTTCTAATATATCGTAGTTTATCATTGAAAATACCTTATAATATAACGTAATATGCAGTGTATCATTGAAAATACTTTATAATATAACGTAATATACAGTGTATCATTGAAAATACCTTATAACATATCGTAATATGCAGTGTATCATTGAAAATACCTTGTAATATAACGTAATATGCAGTGTATCATTGAAAATACCATGTAAAATAACGTAATATGCAGTGTATCATTGAAAATACCTTATAACATATTGTAATTTGTAGTGTATCTTTAAAATACCATGTAATATAACGTAATATGCAGTGTATCATTGAAAATAACTTATAACATATCGTAATTTGCAGTGTATCATTGAAAATACCTTATAATATAACGTAATATGCAGTGTATCATTGAAAATACCATGTAATATAACGTAATATGCAGTGTATCATTGAAAATAACTTATAACATATCGTAATTTGCAGTGTATCATTGAAAATACCTTATAATATAACGTAATATGCAGTGTATCATTGAAAATACCTTATAATATAACGTAATATGCAGTGTATCATTGAAAATACCTTATAATATAACGTAATATGCAGTGTATCATTGAAAATACCTTATAACATATCGTAATATGCAGTGTATCATTGAAAATACCTTATAATATAACGTAATATGCAGTGTATCATTGAAAATACCTTATAACATATCGTAATTTGCAGTGTATCATTGAAAATACCTTATAATATAACGTAATATGCAGTGTATCATTGAAAATACATTATAATATAACGTAATATGCAGTGTATCATTGAAAATACATTATAATATAACGTAATATGCAGTGTATCATTGAAAATACATTATAATATAACGTAATATGCAGTGTATCATTGAAAATACCTTATAGTATAGCGTAATATGCAGTGTATCATTGAAAATACCTTATAATATAGCGTAATATGCAGTGTATCATTGAAAATACCTTATAATATAACGTAATATGCAGTGTATCATTGAAAATACCTTATAATATAACGTAATATGCAGTGTATCATTGAAAATACATTATAATATAACGTAACATGCAGTGTATCATTGAAAATACCTTATAATATAACGTAATATGCAGTGTATCATTGAAAATACCTTATAGTATAGCGTAATATGCAGTGTATCATTGAAAATACCTTATAATATAGCGTAATATGCAGTGTATCATTGAAAATACCTTATAATATAACGTAATATGCGGTGTATCATTGAAAATACCTTATAATATAACGTAATATGCAGTGTATCATTGAAAATACCTTCTAATATATCGTAGTTTATCATTGAAAATACCTTATAATATAACGTAATATGCAGTGTATCATTGAAAATACTTTATAATATAACGTAATATACAGTGTATCATTGAAAATACCTTATAACATATCGTAATATGCAGTGTATCATTGAAAATACCTTGTAATATAACGTAATATGCAGTGTATCATTGAAAATACCATGTAAAATAACGTAATATGCAGTGTATCATTGAAAATACCTTATAACATATTGTAATTTGTAGTGTATCTTTAAAATACCTTATAATATAACGTAATATGCAGTGTATCATTGAAAATACCTTATAATATAACGTAATATGCAGTGTATCATAGAAAATACCATGTAATATAACGTAATATGCAGTGTATCATTGAAAATACCTTATAATATAACGTAATATGCAGCGTATCATTGAAAATACCTTATAATATAACGTAATATGCTGTGTATCATTGAAAATACCTTCTAATATATCGTAGTTTGTCATTGAAAATACCTTATAATATAACGTAATATGCAGTGTATCATTGAAAATACCTTATAATATAACGTAATATGCAGTGTGTCATTGAAAATACCTTATAATATAACGTAATATGCAGTGTATCATTGAAAATACCTTCTAATATATCGTAGTTTATCATTGAAAATACCTTATAATATAACGTAATATGCAGTGTATCATTGAAAATACCTTATAATATAACGTAATATGCAGTGTATCATTGAAAATACCTTATAATATAACGTAATATGCAGTGTATCATTGAAAATACCTTCCAATATATCGTAGTTTATCATTGAAAATACCTTATAATATAACGTAATATGCAGTGTATCATTGAAAATACCATGTAATATAACGTAATATGCAGTGTATCATTGAAAATAACTTATAACATATCGTAATTTGCAGTGTATCATTGAAAATACCTTATAATATAACGTAATATGCAGTGTATCATTGAAAATACCTTATAATATAACGTAATATGCAGTGTATCATTGAAAATACCTTATAATATAACGTAATATGCAGTGTATCATTGAAAATACCTTATAACATATCGTAATATGCAGTGTATCATTGAAAATACGTTATAATATAACGTAATATGCAGTGTATCATTGTAAATAACTTATAACATATCGTAATTTGCAGTGTATCATTGAAAATACCTTATAATATAACGTAATATGCAGTGTATCATTGAAAATACCTTGTAATATATCGTAGTTTATCATTGAAAATACCTTATAATATAACGTAATATGCAGTGTATCATAGAAAATACCTTATAATATAACGTAATATGCAGTGTATCATTGAAAATACCTTATAATATAACGTAATATGCAGTGTATCATTGAAAATACCTTATAATATAACGTAATATGCAGTGTATCATAGAAAATACCATGTAATATAACGTAATATACAGTGTATCATTGAAAATACCTTATAATATAACGTAATATGCAGTGTATCATTGAAAATACCTTCTAATATATCGTAGTTTATCATTGAAAATACCTTATAATATAACGTAATATGCAGTGTGTCATTGAAAATACCTTATAATATAACGTAATATGCAGTGTATCATTGAAAATACCTTCTAATATATCGTAGTTTATCATTGAAAATACCTTATAATATAACGTAATATGCAGTGTATCATTGAAAATACCTTCTAATATATCGTAGTTTATCATTGAAAATACCTTATAATATAACGTAATATGCAGTGTATCATTGAAAATACCATGTTATATAACGTAATATGCAGTGTATCATTGAAAATAACTTATAACATATCGTAATTTGCAGTGTATCATTGAAAATACCTTATAATATAACGTAATATGCAGTGTATCATTGAAAATACCTTATAATATAACGTAATATGCAGTGTATCATTGAAAATACCTTATAATATAACGTAATATGCAGTGTATCATTGAAAATACCTTATAACATATCGTAATATGCAGTGTATCATTGAAAATACCTTATAATATAACGTAATATGCAGTGTATCATTGAAAATAACTTATAACATATCGTAATTTGCAGTGTATCATTGAAAATACCTTATAATATAACGTAATATGCAGTGTATCATTGAAAATACCTTATAATATAACGTAATATGCAGTGTATCATTGAAAATACCTTCTAATATATCGTAGTTTATCATTGAAAATACCTTATAATATATCGTAGTTTATCATTGAAAATACCTTATAATATAACGTAATATGCAGTGTATCATAGAAAATACCTTATAATATAACGTAATATGCAGTGTATCATTGAAAATACCTTATAATATAACGTAACATGCAGTGTATCAATGAAAATACCTTATAATATAACGTAATATGCAGTGTATCATTGAAAATACCTTATAATATAGCGTAATATGCAGTGTATCATTGAAAATACCTTATAATATAGCGTAATATGCAGTGTATCATTGAAAATACCTTATAATATAACGTAATATGCGGTGTATCATTGAAAATACCTTATAATATAACGTAATATGCAGTGTATCATTGAAAATACCTTATAATATATCGTAATATGCAGTGTATCATTGAAAATACCTTATAACATATCGTAATATGCAGTGTATCATTGAAAATACGTTATAATATAACGTAATATGCAGTGTATCATTGTAAATAACTTATAACATATCGTAATTTGCAGTGTATCATTGAAAATACCTTATAATATAACGTAATATGCAGTGTATCATTGAAAATACCTTCTAATATATCGTAGTTTATCATTGAAAATACCTTATAATATAACGTAATATGCAGTGTATCATTGAAAATACCTTATAATATAACGTAATATGCAGTGTGTCATTGAAAATACCTTATAATATAACGTAATATGCAGTGTATCATTGAAAATACCTTCTAATATATCGTAGTTTATCATTGAAAATACCTTATAATATAACGTAATATGCAGTGTATCATTGAAAATACCTTCTAATATATCGTAGTTTATCATTGAAAATACCTTATAATATAACGTAATATGCAGTGTATCATTGAAAATACCATGTAATATAACGTAATATGCAGTGTATCATTGAAAATAACTTATAACATATCGTAATTTGCAGTGTATCATTGAAAATACCTTATAATATAACGTAATATGCAGTGTATCATTGAAAATACCTTATAATATAACGTAATATGCAGTGTATCATTGAAAATACCTTATAATATAACGTAATATGCAGTGTATCATTGAAAATACCTTATAACATATCGTCATATGCAGTGTATCATTGAAAATACCTTATAATATAACGTAATATGCAGTGTATCATTGAAAATAACTTATAACATATCGTAATTTGCAGTGTATCATTGAAAATACCTTATAATATAACGTAATATGCAGTGTATCATTGAAAATACCTTATAATATAACGTAATATGCAGTGTATCATTGAAAATACCTTCTAATATATCGTAGTTTATCATTGAAAATACCTTATAATATATCGTAGTTTATCATTGAAAATACCTTATAATATAACGTAATATGCAGTGTATCATAGAAAATACCTTATAATATAACGTAATATGCAGTGTATCATTGAAAATACCTTATAATATAACGTAACATGCAGTGTATCAATGAAAATACCTTATAATATAACGTAATATGCAGTGTATCATTGAAAATACCTTATAATATAGCGTAATATGCAGTGTATCATTGAAAATACCTTATAATATAGAGTAATATGCAGTGTATCATTGAAAATACCTTATAATATAACGTAATATGCGGTGTATCATTGAAAATACCTTATAATATAACGTAATATGCAGTGTATCATTGAAAATACCTTATAATATAACGTAATATGCAGTGTATCATTGAAAATACCTTATAATATAACGTAATATGCAGTGTATCATTGAAAATACCTTATAACATATCGTAATATGCAGTGTATCATTGAAAATACCTTCTAATATATCGTAGTTTATCATTGAAAATACCTTATAATATAACGTAATATGCAGTGTATCATGGAAAATACCTTATAATATAACGTAATATGCAGTGTATCATTGAAAATACCTTATAATATAACGTAACATGCAGTGTATCAATGAAAATACCTTATAATATAACGTAATATGCAGTGTATCATTGAAAATACCTTATAATATAGCGTAATATGCAGTGTATCATTGAAAATACCTTATAATATAGCGTAATATGCAGTGTATCATTGAAAATACCTTATAATATAACGTAATATGCGGTGTATCATTGAAAATACCTTATAATATAACGTAATATGCAGTGTATCATTGAAAATACCTTATATCATATCGTAATATGCAGTGTATCATTGAAAATACCTTATAATATAACGTAATATGCAGTGTATCATTGAAAATACCTTGTAATATAACGTAATATGCAGTGTATCATTGAAAATACCTTATATCATATCGTAATATGCAGTGTATCATTGAAAATACCTTATAATATAACGTAATATGCAGTGTATCATTGAAAATACCTTATAATATAACGTAATATGCAGTGTATCATAGAAAATACCATGTAATATAACGTAATATGCAGTGTATCATTGAAAATACCTTATAATATAACGTAATATGCAGCGTATCATTGAAAATACCTTATAATATAACGTAATATGCTGTGTATCATTGAAAATACCTTATAATATAACGTAATATGCAGTGTATCATTGAAAATACCTTATAATATAACGTAATATGCAGTGTATCATTGAAAATACCTTCTAATATATCGTAGTTTATCATTGAAAATACCTTATAATATATCGTAGTTTATCATTGAAAATACCTTATAATATAACGTAATATGCAGTGTATCATTGAAAATACCTTATAATATAACGTAATATGCAGTGTATCATTGAAAATACCATGTAATATAACGTAATATGCAGTGTATCATTGAAAATACCTTATAACATATTGTAATTTGTAGTGTATCTTTAAAATACCTTATAATATAACGTAATATGCAGTGTATCATTGAAAATACCTTATAATATAACGTAATATGCAGTGTATCATAGAAAATACCATGTAATATAACGTAATATGCAGTGTATCATTGAAAATACCTTATAATATAACGTAATATGCAGCGTATCATTGAAAATACCTTATAATATAACGTAATATGCTGTGTATCATTGAAAATACCTTCTAATATATCGTAGTTTGTCATTGAAAATACCTTATAATATAACGTAATATGCAGTGTATCATTGAAAATACCTTATAATATAACGTAATATGCAGTGTGTCATTGAAAATACCTTACGATATAACGTAATATGCAGTGTATCATTGAAAATACATTATATCATATCGTAATATGCAGTGTATCATTGAAAATACCTTATAATATAACGTAATATGCAGTGTGTCATTGAAAATACCTTATAATATAACGTAATATGCAGTGTATCATTGAAAATACCTTCTAATATATCGTAGTTTATCATTGAAAATACCTTATAATATAACGTAATATGCAGTGTATCATTGAAAATACCTTATAATATAACGTAATATGCAGTGTATCATTGAAAATACCTTATAATATAACGTAATATGCAGTGTATCATTGAAAATACCTTCCAATATATCGTAGTTTATCATTGAAAATACCTTATAATATAACGTAATATGCAGTGTATCATTGAAAATACCATGTAATATAACGTAATATGCAGTGTATCATTGAAAATAACTTATAACATATCGTAATTTGCAGTGTATCATTGAAAATACCTTATAATATAACGTAATATGCAGTGTATCATTGAAAATACCTTATAATATAACGTAATATGCAGTGTATCATTGAAAATACCTTATAATATAACGTAATATGCAGTGTATCATTGAAAATACCTTATAACATATCGTAATATGCAGTGTATCATTGAAAATACCTTATAATATAACGTAATATGCAGTGTATCATTGTAAATAACTTATAACATATCGTAATTTGCAGTGTATCATTGAAAATACCTTATAATATAACGTAATATGCAGTGTATCATTGAAAATACCTTCTAATATATCGTAGTTTATCATTGAAAATACCTTATAATATAACGTAATATGCAGTGTATCATTGAAAATACCTTATAATATAACGTAATATGCAGTGTGTCATTGAAAATACCTTATAATATAACGTAATATGCAGTGTATCATTGAAAATACCTTCTAATATATCGTAGTTTGTCATTGAAAATACCTTATAATATAACGTAATATGCAGTGTATCATTGAAAATACCTTCTAATATATCGTAGTTTATCATTGAAAATACCTTATAATATATCGTAGTTTATCATTGAAAATACCTTATAATATAACGTAATATGCAGTGTATCATAGAAAATACCTTATAATATAACGTAATATGCAGTGTATCATTGAAAATACCTTATAATATAACGTAACATGCAGTGTATCAATGAAAATACCTTATAATATAACGTAATATGCAGTGTATCATTGAAAATACCTTATAATATAGCGTAATATGCAGTGTATCATTGAAAATACCTTATAATATAGCGTAATATGCAGTGTATCATTGAAAATACCTTATAATATAACGTAATATGCGGTGTATCATTGAAAATACCTTATAATATAACGTAATATGCAGTGTATCATTGAAAATACCTTATAATATAACGTAATATGCAGTGTATCATTGAAAATACCTTATAATATAACGTAATATGCAGTGTATCATTGAAAATACCTTATAATATAACTTAATATGCAGTGTATCATTGAAAATACCTTATAATATATCGTAGTTTATGATTGAAAATACCTTATAATATAACGTAATATGCAGTGTATCATAGAAAATACCTTATAATATAACGTAATATGCAGTGTATCATTGAAAATACCTTATAATATAACGTAACATGCAGTGTATCAATGAAAATACCTTATAATATAACGTAATATGCAGTGTATCATTGAAAATACCTTATAATATAGCGTAATATGCAGTGTATCATTGAAAATACCTTATAATATAGCGTAATATGCAGTGTATCATTGAAAATACCTTATAATATAACGTAATATGCGGTGTATCATTGAAAATACCTTATAATATAACGTAATATGCAGTGTATCATTGAAAATACCTTATAATATAACGTAATATGCAGTGTATCATTGAAAATACCTTGTAATATAACGTAATATGCAGTGTATCATTGAAAATACCTTATATCATATCGTAATATGCAGTGTATCATTGAAAATACCTTATAATATAACGTAATATGCAGTGTATCATTGAAAATACCTTATAACATATCGTAATATGCAGTGTATCATTGAAAATACCTTATAATATAACGTAATATGCAGTGTATCATTGAAAATACCATGTAATATAACGTAATATGCAGTGTATCATTGAAAATACCTTATAATATAACGTAACATGCAGTGTATCAATGAAAATACCTTATAATATAACGTAATATGCAGTGTATCATTGAAAATACCATGTAATATAACGTAATATGCAGTGTATCATTGAAAATACCTTATAACATATTGTAATTTGTAGTGTATCTTTAAAATACCTTATAATATAACGTAATATGCAGTGTATCATTGAAAATACCTTATAATATAACGTAATATGCAGTGTATCATAGAAAATACCATGTAATATAACGTAATATGCAGTGTATCATTGAAAATACCTTATAATATAACGTAATATGCAGCGTATCATTGAAAATACCTTATAATATAACGTAATATGCTGTGTATCATTGAAAATACCTTCTAATATATCGTAGTTTGTCATTGAAAATACCTTATAATATAACGTAATATGCAGTGTATCATTGAAAATACCTTCTAATATATCGTAGTTTATCATTGAAAATACCTTATAATATAACGTAATATGCAGTGTATCATTGAAAATACCTTATAATATAACGTAATATGCAGTGTATCATTGAAAATACCTTCCAATATATCGTAGTTTATCATTGAAAATACCTTATAATATAACGTAATATGCAGTGTATCATTGAAAATACCATGTAATATAACGTAATATGCAGTGTATCATTGAAAATAACTTATAACATATCGTAATTTGCAGTGTATCATTGAAAATACCTTATAATATAACGTAATATGCAGTGTATCATTGAAAATACCTTATAATATAACGTAATATGCAGTGTATCATTGAAAATACCTTCTAATATATCGTAGTTTATCATTGAAAATACCTTATAATATAACGTAATATGCAGTGTATCATTGAAAATACCTTATAATATAACGTAATATGCAGTGTATCATTGAAAATACCTTCCAATATATCGTAGTTTATCATTGAAAATACCTTATAATATAACGTAATATGCAGTGTATCATTGAAAATACCATGTAATATAACGTAATATGCAGTGTATCATTGAAAATAACTTATAACATATCGTAATTTGCAGTGTATCATTGAAAATACCTTATAACATATTGTAATTTGTAGTGTATCTTTAAAATACCTTATAATATAACGTAATATGCAGTGTATCATTGAAAATACCTTATAATATAACGTAATATGCAGTGTATCATAGAAAATACCATGTAATATAACGTAATATGCAGTGTATCATTGAAAATACCTTATAATATAACGTAATATGCGGTGTATCATTGAAAATACCTTATAATATAACGTAATATGCAGTGTATCATTGAAAATACCTTATAATATAACGTAATATGCAGTGTATCATTGAAAATACCTTGTAATATAACGTAATATGCAGTGTATCATTGAAAATACCTTATATCATATCGTAATATGCAGTGTATCATTGAAAATACCTTATAATATAACGTAATATGCAGTGTATCATTGAAAATACCTTATAATATAACGTAATATGCAGTGTATCATAGAAAATACCATGTAATATAACGTAATATGCAGTGTATCATTGAAAATACCTTATAATATAACGTAATATGCAGCGTATCATTGAAAATACCTTATAATATAACGTAATATGCTGTGTATCATTGAAAATACCTTATAATATAACGTAATATGCAGTGTATCATTGAAAATACCTTATAATATAACGTAATATGCAGTGTATCATTGAAAATACCTTCTAATATATCGTAGTTTATCATTGAAAATACCTTATAATATATCGTAGTTTATCATTGAAAATACCTTATAATATAACGTAATATGCAGTGTATCATTGAAAATACCTTATAATATAACGTAATATGCAGTGTATCATTGAAAATACCATGTAATATAACGTAATATGCAGTGTATCATTGAAAATACCTTATAACATATTGTAATTTGTAGTGTATCTTTAAAATACCTTATAATATAACGTAATATGCAGTGTATCATTGAAAATACCTTATAATATAACGTAATATGCAGTGTATCATAGAAAATACCATGTAATATAACGTAATATGCAGTGTATCATTGAAAATACCTTATAATATAACGTAATATGCAGCGTATCATTGAAAATACCTTATAATATAACGTAATATGCTGTGTATCATTGAAAATACCTTCTAATATATCGTAGTTTGTCATTGAAAATACCTTATAATATAACGTAATATGCAGTGTATCATTGAAAATACCTTATAATATAACGTAATATGCAGTGTGTCATTGAAAATACCTTACGATATAACGTAATATGCAGTGTATCATTGAAAATACATTATATCATATCGTAATATGCAGTGTATCATTGAAAATACCTTATAATATAACGTAATATGCAGTGTGTCATTGAAAATACCTTATAATATAACGTAATATGCAGTGTATCATTGAAAATACCTTCTAATATATCGTAGTTTATCATTGAAAATACCTTATAATATAACGTAATATGCAGTGTATCATTGAAAATACCTTATAATATAACGTAATATGCAGTGTATCATTGAAAATACCTTATAATATAACGTAATATGCAGTGTATCATTGAAAATACCTTCCAATATATCGTAGTTTATCATTGAAAATACCTTATAATATAACGTAATATGCAGTGTATCATTGAAAATACCATGTAATATAACGTAATATGCAGTGTATCATTGAAAATAACTTATAACATATCGTAATTTGCAGTGTATCATTGAAAATACCTTATAATATAACGTAATATGCAGTGTATCATTGAAAATACCTTATAATATAACGTAATATGCAGTGTATCATTGAAAATACCTTATAATATAACGTAATATGCAGTGTATCATTGAAAATACCTTATAACATATCGTAATATGCAGTGTATCATTGAAAATACCTTATAATATAACGTAATATGCAGTGTATCATTGTAAATAACTTATAACATATCGTAATTTGCAGTGTATCATTGAAAATACCTTATAATATAACGTAATATGCAGTGTATCATTGAAAATACCTTCTAATATATCGTAGTTTATCATTGAAAATACCTTATAATATAACGTAATATGCAGTGTATCATTGAAAATACCTTATAATATAACGTAATATGCAGTGTATCATTGAAAATACCTTCTAATATATCGTAGTTTATCATTGAAAATACCTTATAATATATCGTAGTTTATCATTGAAAATACCTTATAATATAACGTAATATGCAGTGTATCATTGAAAATACCTTATAATATAACGTAATATGCAGTGTATCATTGAAAATACCATGTAATATAACGTAATATGCAGTGTATCATTGAAAATACCTTATATCATATTGTAATTTGTAGTGTATCTTTAAAATACCTTATAATATAACGTAATATGCAGTGTATCATTGAAAATACCTTATAATATAACGTAATATGCAGTGTATCATAGAAAATACCATGTAATATAACGTAATATGCAGTGTATCATTGAAAATACCTTATAATATAACGTAATATGCAGTGTATCATTGAAAATACCTTATAATATAACGTAATATGCTGTGTATCATTGAAAATACCTTCTAATATATCGTAGTTTGTCATTGAAAATACCTTATAATATAACGTAATATGCAGTGTATCATTGAAAATACCTTATAATATAACGTAATATGCAGTGTGTCATTGAAAATACCTTACGATATAACGTAATATGCAGTGTATCATTGAAAATACATTATATCATATCGTAATATGCAGTGTATCATTGAAAATACCTTATAATATAACGTAATATGCAGTGTGTCATTGAAAATACCTTATAATATAACGTAATATGCAGTGTATCATTGAAAATACCTTCTAATATATCGTAGTTTATCATTGAAAATACCTTATAATATAACGTAATATGCAGTGTATCATTGAAAATACCTTATAATATAACGTAATATGCAGTGTATCATTGAAAATACCTTATAATATAACGTAATATGCAGTGTATCATTGAAAATACCTTCCAATATATCGTAGTTTATCATTGAAAATACCTTATAATATAACGTAATATGCAGTGTATCATTGAAAATACCATGTAATATAACGTAATATGCAGTGTATCATTGAAAATAACTTATAACATATCGTAATTTGCAGTGTATCATTGAAAATACCTTATAATATAACGTAATATGCAGTGTATCATTGAAAATACCTTATAATATAACGTAATATGCAGTGTATCATTGAAAATACCTTATAATATAACGTAATATGCAGTGTATCATTGAAAATAACTTATAACATATCGTAATTTGCAGTGTATCATTGAAAATACCTTATAATATAACGTAATATGCAGTGTATCATTGAAAATACCTTATAATATAACGTAATATGCAGTGTATCATTGAAAATACCTTCTAATATATCGTAGTTTATCATTGAAAATACCTTATAATATAACGTAATATGCAGTGTATCATAGAAAATACCTTATAATATAACGTAATATGCAGTGTATCATTGAAAATACCTTATAATATAACGTAACATGCAGTGTATCAATGAAAATACCTTATAATATAACGTAATATGCAGTGTATCATTGAAAATACCTTATAATATAGCGTAATATGCAGTGTATCATTGAAAATACCTTATAATATAGCGTAATATGCAGTGTATCATTGAAAATACCTTATAATATAACGTAATATGCGGTGTATCATTGAAAATACCTTATAATATAACGTAATATGCAGTGTATCATTGAAAATACCTTATAATATAACGTAATAAACAGTGTATCATTGAAAATACCTTATAATATAACGTAATATGCAGTGTATCATTGAAAATACCTTATAACATATCGTAATATGCAGTGTATCATTGAAAATACCTTATAATATAACGTAATATGCAGTGTATCATTGAAAATAACTTATAACATATCGTAATTTGCAGTGTATCATTGAAAATACCTTATAATATAACGTAATATGCAGTGTATCATTGAAAATACCTTATAATATAACGTAATATGCAGTGTATCATTGAAAATACCTTCTAATATATCGTAGTTTATCATTGAAAATACCTTATAATATAACGTAATATGCAGTGTATCATAGAAAATACCTTATAATATAACGTAATATGCAGTGTATCATTGAAAATACCTTATAATATAGCGTAATATGCAGTGTATCATTGAAAATACCTTATAATATAACGTAATATGCGGTGTATCATTGAAAATACCTTATAATATAACGTAATATGCAGTGTATCATTGAAAATACCTTATAATATAACGTAATATGCAGTGTATCATTGAAAATACCTTATAATATAACGTAATATGCAGTGTATCATTGAAAATACCTTATAACATATCGTAATATGCAGTGTATCATTGAAAATACCTTATAATATAACGTAATATGCAGTGTATCATTGAAAATAACTTATAACATATCGTAATTTGCAGTGTATCATTGAAAATACCTTATAATATAACGTAATATGCAGTGTATCATTGAAAATACCTTATAATATAACGTAATATGCAGTGTATCATTGAAAATACCTTCTAATATATCGTAGTTTATCATTGAAAATACCTTATAATATAACGTAATATGCAGTGTATCATAGAAAATACCTTATAATATAACGTAATATGCAGTGTATCATTGAAAATACCTTATAATATAACGTAACATGCAGTGTATCAATGAAAATACCTTATAATATAACGTAATATGCAGTGTATCATTGAAAATACCTTATAATATAGCGTAATATGCAGTGTATCATTGAAAATACCTTATAATATAACGTAATATGCGGTGTATCATTGAAAATACCTTATAATATAACGTAACATGCAGTGTATCAATGAAAATACCTTATAATATAACGTAATATGCAGTGTATCATTGAAAATACCTTATAATATAGCGTAATATGCAGTGTATCATTGAAAATACCTTATAATATAGCGTAATATGCAGTGTATCATTGAAAATACCTTATAATATAACGTAATATGCAGTGTATCATTGAAAATACCTTCTAATATATCGTAGTTTATCATTGAAAATACCTTATAATATAACGTAATATGCAGTGTATCATAGAAAATACCTTATAATATAACGTAATATGCAGTGTATCATTGAAAATACCTTATAATATAACGTAATATGCAGTGTATCATTGAAAATACCTTATAATATAACGTAATATGCAGTGTATCATAGAAAATACCATGTAATATAACGTAATATACAGTGTATCATTGAAAATACCTTATAATATAACGTAACATGCAGTGTATCAATGAAAATACCTTATAATATAACGTAATATGCAGTGTATCATTGAAAATACCTTATAATATAGCGTAATATGCAGTGTATCATTGAAAATACCTTATAATATAGCGTAATATGCTGTGTATCATTGAAAATACCTTATAATATAACGTAATATGCGGTGTATCATTGAAAATACCTTATAATATAACGTAATATGCAGTGTATCATTGAAAATACCTTATAATATAACGTAATATGCAGTGCATCATTGAAAATACCTTATAATATAACGTAATATGCAGTGTATCATTGAAAATACCTTATAATATAACGTAATATGCAGTGTATCATTGAAAATACCTTATAATATAACGTAATATGCAGTGTATCATTGAAAATACCTTATAACAGATCGTAATATGCAGTGTATCATTGAAAATACCTTATAATATAACGTAATATGCAGTGTATCATTGAAAATACCTTATAACATATCGTAATTTGCAGTGTATCATTGAAAATACCTTATAATATAACGTAATATGCAGTGTATCATTGAAAATACCTTATAATATAACGTAATATGCAGTGTATCATTGAAAATACCTTCTAATATATCGTAGTTTATCATTGAAAATACCTTATAATATAACGTAATATGCAGTGTATCATAGAAAATACCTTATAATATAACGTAATATGCAGTGTATCATTGAAAATACCTTATAATATAACGTAATATGCAGTGTATCATTGAAAATACCTTATAATATAACGTAATATGCAGTGTATCATAGAAAATACCATGTAATATAACGTAATATACAGTGTATCATTGAAAATACCTTATAATATAACGTAATATGCAGTGTATCATTGAAAATACCTTCTAATATATCGTAGTTTATCATTGAAAATACCTTATAATATAACGTGATTTGCAGTGTATCATTGAAAATACTTTATAATATAACGTAATATACAGTGTATCATTGAAAATACCTTACGATATAACGTAATATGCAGTGTATCATTGAAAATACCTTATAATATAACGTAATATGCAGTGTATCATTGAAAATACCATGTAATATAACGTAATATGCAGTGTATCATTGAAAATACCTTATAACATATTGTAATTTGTAGTGTATCTTTAAAATACCTTATATTATAACGTAATATGCAGTGTACCATTGAAAATACCTTATAATATAACGTAATATGCAGTGTGTCATTGAAAATACCTTATAATATAACGTAATATGCAGTGCATCATTGAAAAAACCTTCTAATATATCGTAGTTTATCATTGAAAATACCTTATAATATAACGTAATATGCAGTGTATCATTGAAAATACCTTCTAATATATCGTAGATTATCATTGAAAATACCTTATAATATAACGTAATATGCAGTGTATAATTGAAAATACCTTATAACATATCGTAATATGCAGTGTATCATTGAAAATACCTTATAATATAACGTAATATGCAGTGTATCATTGAAAATAACTTATAACATATTGTAATTTGTAGTGTATCTTTAAAATACCTTATAATATAACGTGATATGCAGTGTATCATTGAAAATACCTTATAATATAACGTAATATGCAGTGTGTCATTGAAAATACCTTATAATATAACGTAATATGCAGTGTATCATTGAAAAAACCTTCTAATATATCGTAGTTTATCATTGAAAATACCTTATAATATAACGTAATATGCAGTGTATCATTGAAAATACCTTCTAATATATCGTAGTTTATCATTGAAAATACCTTATAATATAACGTAATATGCAGTGTATCATAGAAAATACCTTATAATATAACGTAATATGCAGTGTATCATTGAAAATACCTTATAATATAACGTAATATGCAGTGTATCATTGAAAATACCTTATAATATAACGTAATATGCAGTGTATCATAGAAAATACCATGTAATATAACGTAATATACAGTGTATCATTGAAAATACCTTATAATATAACGTAACATGCAGTGTATCAATGAAAATACCTTATAATATAACGTAATATGCAGTGTATCATTGAAAATACCTTATAATATAGCGTAATATGCAGTGTATCATTGAAAATACCTTATAATATAGCGTAATATGCAGTGTATCATTGAAAATACCTTATAATATAACGTAATATGCGGTGTATCATTGAAAATACCTTATAATATAACGTAATATGCAGTGTATCATTGAAAATACCTTATAATATAACGTAATATGCAGTGCATCATTGAAAATACCTTATAATATAACGTAATATGCAGTGTATCATTGAAAATACCTTATAATATAACGTAATATGCAGTGTATCATTGAAAATACCTTATAATATAACGTAATATGCAGTGTATCATTGAAAATACCTTATAACAGATCGTAATATGCAGTGTATCATTGAAAATACCTTATAATATAACGTAATATGCAGTGTATCATAGAAAATACCTTATAATATAACGTAATATGCAGTGTATCATTGAAAATACCTTATAATATAACGTAATATGCAGTGTATCATTGAAAATACCTTATAATATAACGTAATATGCAGTGTATCATAGAAAATACCATGTAATATAACGTAATATACAGTGTATCATTGAAAATACCTTATAATATAACGTAATATGCAGTGTATCATTGAAAATACCTTCTAATATATCGTAGTTTATCATTGAAAATACCTTATAATATAACGTGATTTGCAGTGTATCATTGAAAATACTTTATAATATAACGTAATATACAGTGTATCATTGAAAATACCTTACGATATAACGTAATATGCAGTGTATCATTGAAAATACCTTATAATATAACGTAATATGCAGTGTATCATTGAAAATACCATGTAATATAACGTAATATGCAGTGTATCATTGAAAATACCTTATAACATATTGTAATTTGTAGTGTATCTTTAAAATACCTTATAATATAACGTAATATGCAGTGTATCATTGAAAATACCTTATAATATAACGTAATATGCAGTGTGTCATTGAAAATACCTTATAATATAACGTAATATGCAGTGTATCATTGAAAAAACCTTCTAATATATCGTAGTTTATCATTGAAAATACCTTATAATATAACGTAATATGCAGTGTATCATTGAAAATACCTTCTAATATATCGTAGATTATCATTGAAAATACCTTATAATATAACGTAATATGCAGTGTATCATTGAAAATACCTTATAACATATCGTAATATGCAGTGTATCATTGAAAATACCTTATAATATAACGTAATATGCAGTGTATCATTGAAAATAACTTATAACATATTGTAATTTGTAGTGTATCTTTAAAATACCTTATAATATAACGTAATATGCAGTGTATCATTGAAAATACCTTATAATATAACGTAATATGCAGTGTGTCATTGAAAATACCTTATAATATAACGTAATATGCAGTGTATCATTGAAAAAACCTTCTAATATATCGTAGTTTATCATTGAAAATACCTTATAATATAACGTAATATGCAGTGTATCATTGAAAATACCTTCTAATATATCGTAGTTTATCATTGAAAATACCTTATAATATAACGTAATATGCAGTGTATCATAGAAAATACCTTATAATATAACGTAATATGCAGTGTATCATTGAAAATACCTTATAATATAACGTAATATGCAGTGTATCATTGAAAATACCTTATAATATAACGTAATATGCAGTGTATCATAGAAAATACCATGTAATATAACGTAATATACAGTGTATCATTGAAAATACCTTATAATATAACGTAACATGCAGTGTATCAATGAAAATACCTTATAATATAACGTAATATGCAGTGTATCATTGAAAATACCTTATAATATAGCGTAATATGCAGTGTATCATTGAAAATACCTTATAATATAGCGTAATATGCAGTGTATCATTGAAAATACCTTATAATATAACGTAATATGCGGTGTATCATTGAAAATACCTTATAATATAACGTAATATGCAGTGTATCATTGAAAATACCTTATAATATAACGTAATATGCAGTGCATCATTGAAAATACCTTATAATATAACGTAATATGCAGTGTATCATTGAAAATACCTTATAATATAACGTAATATGCAGTGTATCATTGAAAATACCTTATAATATAACGTAATATGCAGTGTATCATTGAAAATACCTTATAACAGATCGTAATATGCAGTGTATCATTGAAAATACCTTATAATATAACGTAATATGCAGTGTATCATTGAAAATAACTTATAACATATCGTAATTTGCAGTGTATCATTGAAAATACCTTATAATATAACGTAATATGCAGTGTATCATTGAAAATACCTTATAATATAACGTAATATGCAGTGTATCATTGAAAATACCTTCTAATATATCGTAGTTTATCATTGAAAATACCTTATAATATAACGTAATATGCAGTGTATCATAGAAAATACCTTATAATATAACGTAATATGCAGTGTATCATTGAAAATACCTTATAATATAACGTAATATGCAGTGTATCATTGAAAATACCTTATAATATAACGTAATATGCAGTGTATCATAGAAAATACCATGTAATATAACGTAATATACAGTGTATCATTGAAAATACCTTATAATATAACGTAATATGCAGTGTATCATTGAAAATACCTTCTAATATATCGTAGTTTATCATTGAAAATACCTTATAATATAACGTGATTTGCAGTGTATCATTGAAAATACTTTATAATATAACGTAATATACAGTGTATCATTGAAAATACCTTACGATATAACGTAATATGCAGTGTATCATTGAAAATACCTTATAATATAACGTAATATGCAGTGTATCATTGAAAATACCATGTAATATAACGTAATATGCAGTGTATCATTGAAAATACCTTATAACATATTGTAATTTGTAGTGTATCTTTAAAATACCTTATAATATAACGTAATATGCAGTGTACCATTGAAAATACCTTATAATATAACGTAATATGCAGTGTGTCATTGAAAATACCTTATAATATAACGTAATATGCAGTGTATCATTGAAAAAACCTTCTAATATATCGTAGTTTATCATTGAAAATACCTTATAATATAACGTAATATGCAGTGTATCATTGAAAATACCTTCTAATATATCGTAGTTTATCATTGAAAATACCTTATAATATAACGTAATATGCAGTGTATCATTGAAAATACCTTATAACATATCGTAATATGCAGTGTATCATTGAAAATACCTTATAATATAACGTAATATGCAGTGTATCATTGAAAATAACTTATAACATATTGTAATTTGTAGTGTATCTTTAAAATACCTTATAATATAACGTGATATGCAGTGTATCATTGAAAATACCTTATAATATAACGTAATATGCAGTGTGTCATTGAAAATACCTTATAATATAACGTAATATGCAGTGTATCATTGAAAAAACCTTGTAATATATCGTAGTTTATCATTGAAAATACCTTATAATATAACGTAATATGCAGTGTATCATTGAAAATACCTTCTAATATATCGTAGTTTATCATTGAAAATACCTTATAATATAACGTAATATGCAGTGTATCATTGAAAATACCTTATAATATAACGTAATATGCAGTGTGTCATTGAAAATACCTTATAATATAACGTAACATGCAGTGTATCAATGAAAATACCTTATAATATAACGTAATATGCAGTGTATCATTGAAAATACCTTATAATATAGCGTAATATGCAGTGTATCATTGAAAATACCTTATAATATAGCGTAATATGCAGTGTATCATTGAAAATACCTTATAATATAACGTAATATGCGGTGTATCATTGAAAATACCTTATAATATAACGTAATATGCAGTGTATCATTGAAAATACCTTATAATATAACGTAATATGCAGTGTATCATAGAAAATACCATGTAATATAACGTAATATACAGTGTATCATTGAAAATACCTTATAATATAGCGTAATATGCAGTGTATCATTGAAAATACCTTATAATATAGCGTAATATGCAGTGTATCATTGAAAATACCTTATAATATAACGTAATATGCGGTGTATCATTGAAAATACCTTATAATATTTGAAAATACCTTATATCATATCGTAATATGCAGTGTATCATTGAAAATACCTTACGATATAACGTAATATGCAGTGTATCATTGAAAATACCTTACGATATAACGTAATATGCAGTGTATCATTGAAAATACCTTATATCATATCGTAATATCCAGTGTATCATTGAAAATACCTTATAATATAACGTAAAATGCAGTGTATCATTGAAAATACCTTATAATATAACGTAATTTGTAGTGTATCTTTGAAAATACCTTATAATATAGCGTAATATGCAGTGTATCATTGAAAATACCTTGTAATATAACGTAATATGCAGTGTATCATTGAAAATACCTATAACATATTGTAATTTGTAGTGTATCTTTAAAATACCTTATAATATAACGTAATATGCAGTGTATCATTTAAAATACCTTATAATATAACGTAATATGCAGTGTATCATTGAAAATACCTTTATAAATTAACGTAATATGCAGTGTATCATTGAAAATACCTTATAATATAACGTAATATGCAGTGTATCATTGAAAATACCTTATAACATATCGTAATATGCAGTGTATCATTGAAAATACCTTATAATATAACGTAATATGCAGTGTATCATTGAAAATAACTTATAACATATCGTAATTTGCAGTGTATCATTGAAAATACCTTATAATATAACGTAATAATGCAGTGTATCATTGAAAATACCTTATAATATAACGTAATATACAGTGTATCATTGAAAATACCTTATAATATAACGTAATATGCAGTGTATCATTGAAAAAACCTTCTAATATATCGTAGTTTATCATTGAAAATACCTTATAATATAACGTAATATGCAGTGTATCATTGAAAATACCTTCTAATATATCGTAGTTTATCATTGAAAATACCTTATAATATAACGTAATATGCAGTGCATCATTGAAAATACCTTATAATATAACGTAATATGCAGTGTATCATTGAAAATACCTTATAATATAACGTAATATGCAGTGTATCATAGAAAATACAATGTAATATAACGTAATATACAGTGTATCATTGAAAATACCTTATAATATAACGTAATATGCAGTGTATCATTGAAAATACATTATAATATAACGTAATATACAGTGTATCATTGAAAATACCTTATAATATAACGTAATATGCAGTGTATCATTGAAAAAAACCTTCTAATATATCGTAGTTTATCATTGAAAATATCTTATAATATAACGTAATATGCAGTGTATCATTGAAAATACCTTCTAATATATCGTAGTTTATCATTGAAAATACCTTATAATATAACGTAATATGCAGTGCATCATTGAAAATACCTTATAATATAACGTAATATGCAGTGTATCATTGAAAATACCTTATAATATAACGTAATATGCAGTGTATCATAGAAAATACAATGTAATATAACGTAATATACAGTGTATCATTGAAAATACCTTATAATATAACGTAATATGCAGTGTATCATTGAAAATACATTATAATATAACGTAATATACAGTGTATCATTGAAAATACCTTATAATATAACGTAATATGCAGTGTATCATTGAAAATACCTTCTAATATATCGTAGTTTATCATTGAAAATACCTTTTAATATAACGTAATATGCAGTGTATCATTGAAAATACCTTATAATATAACGTAATATGCAGTGTGTCATTGAAAATACCTTATAATATAACGTAATATGCAGTGTATCATTGAAAATACCTTATAATATAACGTAACATCCAGTGTATCATTGAAAATACCTTATAACATATCCTAATATGCAGTGTATCAAAGAAAATACCTTATAATATAACGTAATATGCAGTGTATCATTGAAAATACCTTATAATATAACGTAACATCCAGTGTATCATTGAAAATACCTTATAATATAACGTAATATGTAGTGTATCATTGAAAATACCTTATAATATAGCGTAATATGCAGTATATCATTGAAAATACCTTATAATACAGCGTAATATGCAGTGTATCATTGAAAATACCTTATAATATAGCGTAATATGCAGTGTATCATTGAAAATACCTTATAATATAGCGTAATATGCAGTGTATCATTGAAAATACCTTACGATATAACGTAATATGCAGTGTATCATTGAAAATACCTTACGATATAACGTAATATGCAGTGTATCATTGAAAATACCTTATAACATATTGTAATTTGTAGTGTATCTTTAAAATACCTTATAATATAACGTAATATGCAGTGTATCATTTAAAATACCTTATAATATAAAGTAATATGCAGTGTATCATTGAAAATACCTTATAATATAACGTAATATGCAGTGTATCATTGAAAATACCTTATAATATAACGTAATATGCAGTGTATCATTGAAAATACCTTATAACATATCGTAATATGCAGTGTATCATTGAAAATACCTTATAATATAACGTAATATGCAGTGTATCATTGAAAATAACTTATAACATATCGTAATTTGCAGTGTATCATTGAAAATACCTTATAATATAACGTAATATGCAGTGTATCATTGAAAATACCTTATAATATAACGTAATATGCAGTGTATCATTGAAAATACCTTATAATATAACGTAATATGCAGTGTATCATTGAAAAAAACCTTCTAATATATCGTAGTTTATCATTGAAAATACCTTATAATATAACGTAATATGCAGTGTATCATTGAAAATACCTTCTAATATATCGTAGTTTATCATTGAAAATACCTTATAATATAACGTAATATGCAGTGCATCATTGAAAATACCTTATAATATAACGTAATATGCAGTGTATCATTGAAAATACCTTATAATATAACGTAATATGCAGTGTATCATAGAAAATACAATGTAATATAACGTAATATACAGTGTATCATTGAAAATACCTTATAATATAACGTAATATGCAGTGTATCATTGAAAATACATTATAATATAACGTAATATACAGTGTATCATTGAAAATACCTTATAATATAACGTAATATGCAGTGTATCATTGAAAATACCTTCTAATATATCGTAGTTTATCATTGAAAATACCTTTTAATATAACGTAATATGCAGTGTATCATTGAAAATACCTTATAATATAACGTAATATGCAGTGTGTCATTGAAAATACCTTATAATATAACGTAACATGCAGTGTATCAATGAAAATACCTTATAATATAACGTAATATGCAGTGTATCATTGAAAATACCTTATAATATAGCGTAATATGCAGTGTATCATTGAAAATACCTTATAATATAGCGTAATATGCAGTGTATCATTGAAAATACCTTACGATATAACGTAATATGCAGTGTATCATTGAAAATACCTTACGATATAACGTAATATGCAGTGTATCATTGAAAATACCTTATATCATATCGTAATATCCAGTGTATCATTGAAAATACCTTATAATATAACGTAATATGCAGTGTATCATTGAAAATACCTTATAATATAACGTAATATGCAGTGTATCATTGAAAATAACTTATAACATATCGTAATTTGCAGTGTATCATTGAAAATACCTTATAATATAACGTAATATGCAGTGTATCATTGAAAATACCTTCTAATATATCGTAGTTTATCATTGAAAATACCTTTTAATATAACGTAATATGCAGTGTATCATTGAAAATACCTTATAATATAACGTAATATGCAGTGTGTCATTGAAAATACCTTATAATATAACGTAACATGCAGTGTATCAATGAAAATACCTTATAATATAACGTAATATGCAGTGTATATTTGAAAATACCTTATAATATAGCGTAATATGCAGTGTATCATTGAAAATACCTTATAATATAGCGTAATATGCAGTGTATCATTGAAAATACCTTATAATATAACGTAATATGCGGTGTATCATTGAAAATACCTTATAATATTTGAAAATACCTTATATCATATCGTAATATGCAGTGTATCATTGAAAATACCTTACGATATAACGTAATATGCAGTGTATCATTGAAAATACCTTACGATATAACGTAATATGCAGTGTATCATTGAAAATACCTTATATCATATCGTAATATCCAGTGTATCATTGAAAATACCTTATAATATAACGTAATATGCAGTGTATCATTGAAAATACCTTATAATATAACGTAATTTGTAGTGTATCTTTGAAAATACCTTATAATATAACGTAATATACAGTGTATCATTGAAAATACCTTATAACATATCGTAATATGCAGTGTATCATTGAAAATACCTTATAATATAACGTAACATGCAGTGTATCAATGAAAATACCTTATAATATAACGTAATATGCAGTGTATCATTGAAAATACCTTATAATATAACGTAATATGCAGTGTATCATTGAAAATACCTTCTAATATATCGTAGTTTATCATTGAAAATACCTTTTAATATAACGTAATATGCAGTGTATCATTGAAAATACCTTATAATATAACGTAATATGCAGTGTATCATTGAAAATACCTTATAATATAACGTAACATGCAGTGTATCAATGAAAATACCTTATAATATAACGTAATATGCAGTGTATCATTGAAAATACCTTATAATATAGCGTAATATGCAGTGTATCATTGAAAATACCTTATAATATAGCGTAATATGCAGTGTATCATTGAAAATACCTTACGATATAACGTAATATGCAGTGTATCATTGAAAATACCTTACGATATAACGTAATATGCAGTGTATCATTGAAAATACCTTATATCATATCGTAATATCCAGTGTATCATTGAAAATACCTTATAATATAACGTAATATGCAGTGTATCATTGAAAATACCTTATAATATAACGTAATATGCAGTGTATCATTGAAAATAACTTATAACATATCGTAATTTGCAGTGTATCATTGAAAATACCTTATAATATAACGTAATATGCAGTGTATCATTGAAAATACCTTCTAATATATCGTAGTTTATCATTGAAAATACCTTTTAATATAACGTAATATGCAGTGTATCATTGAAAATACCTTATAATATAACGTAATATGCAGTGTATCATTGAAAATACCTTATAATATAACGTAACATGCAGTGTATCAATGAAAATACCTTATAATATAACGTAATATGCAGTGTATCATTGAAAATACGTTATAATATAGCGTAATATGCAGTGTATCATTGAAAATACCTTATAATATAGCGTAATATGCAGTGTATCATTGAAAATACCTTATAATATAACGTAATATGCGGTGTATCATTGAAAATACCTTATAATATTTGAAAATACCTTATATCATATCGTAATATGCAGTGTATCATTGAAAATACCTTACGATATAACGTAATATGCAGTGTATCATTGAAAATACCTTACGATATAACGTAATATGCAGTGTATCATTGAAAATACCTTATATCATATCGTAATATCCAGTGTATCATTGAAAATACCTTATAATATAACGTAATATGCAGTGTATCATTGAAAATACTTTATAATATAACGTAATTTGTAGTGTATCTTTGAAAATACCTTATAATATAACGTAATATACAGTGTATCATTGAAAATACCTTCTAATATATCGTAGTTTATCATTGAAAATACCTTTTAATATAACGTAATATGCGGTGTATCATTGAAAATACCTTATAATATAACGTAATATGCAGTGTGTCATTGAAAATACCTTATAATATAACGTAACATGCAGTGTATCAATGAAAATACCTTATAATATAACGTAATATGCAGTGTATATTTGAAAATACCTTATAATATAGCGTAATATGCAGTGTATCATTGAAAATACCTTATAATATAGCGTAATATGCAGTGTATCATTGAAAATACCTTATAATATAACGTAATATGCGGTGTATCATTGAAAATACCTTATAATATTTGAAAATACCTTATATCATATCGTAATATGCAGTGTATCATTGAAAATACCTTACGATATAACGTAATATGCAGTGTATCATTGAAAATACCTTACGATATAACGTAATATGCAGTGTATCATTGAAAATACCTTATATCATATCGTAATATCCAGTGTATCATTGAAAATACCTTATAATATAACGTAATATGCAGTGTATCATTGAAAATACCTTATAATATAACGTAATTTGTAGTGTATCTTTGAAAATACCTTATAATATAACGTAATATACAGTGTATCATTGAAAATACCTTATAACATATCGTAATATGCAGTGTATCATTGAAAATACCTTATAATATAACGTAATATGCAGTGTATCATTGAAAATACCATGTAATATAACGTAATATGCAGTGTATCATTGAAAATACCTTATAACATATTGTAATTTGTAGTGTATCTTTAAAATACCTTATAATATAACGTAATATGCAGTGTATCATTGAAAATACCTTATAATATAACGTAATATGCAGTGTATCATAGAAAATACCATGTAATATAACGTAATATGCAGTGTATCATTGAAAATACCTTATAATATAACGTAATATGCAGCGTATCATTGAAAATACCTTATAATATAACGTAATATGCTGTGTATCATTGAAAATACCTTGTAATATATCGTAGTTTGTCATTGAAAATACCTTATAATATAACGTAATATGCAGTGTATCATTGAAAATACCTTATAATATAACGTAATATGCAGTGTGTCATTGAAAATACCTTACGATATAACGTAATATGCAGTGTATCATTGAAAATACATTATATCATATCGTAATATGCAGTGTATCATTGAAAATACATTATAATATAACGTAATATACAGTGTATCAATGAAAATACCTTATAATATAACGTAATATGCAGTGTATCATTGAAAATACCTTATAATATAGCGTAATATGCAGTGTATCATTGAAAATACCTTATAATATAACGTAATATGCGGTGTATCATTGAAAATACCTTATAATATTTGAAAATACCTTATATCATATCGTAATATGCAGTGTATCATTGAAAATACCTTACGATATAACGTAATATGCAGTGTATCATTGAAAATACCTTACGATATAACGTAATATGCAGTGTATCATTGAAAATACCTTATATCATATCGTAATATCCAGTGTATCATTGAAAATACCTTATAATATAACGTAATATGCAGTGTATCATTGAAAATACCTTATAATATAACGTAATTTGTAGTGTATCTTTGAAAATACCTTATAATATAGCGTAATATGCAGTGTATCATTGAAAATACCATGTAATATAACGTAATATGCAGTGTATCATTGAAAATACCTTATAACATATTGTAATTTGTAGTGTATCTTTAAAATACCTTATAATATAACGTAATATGCAGTGTATCATTGAAAATACCTTATAATATAACGTAATATGCAGTGTATCATTGAAAATACCTTATAATATAACGTAATATGCAGTGTATCATTGAAAATACCTTATAATATAACGTAATATGCAGTGTATCATTGAAAATACCTTATAACATATCGTAATATGCAGTGTATCATTGAAAATACCTTATAATATAACGTAATATGCAGTGTATCATTGAAAATAACTTATAACATATCGTAATTTGCAGTGTATCATTGAAAATACCTTATAATATAACGTAATATGCAGTGTATCATTGAAAATACCTTATAATATAACGTAATATGCAGTGTATCATTGAAAATACCTTATAATATAACGTAATATGCAGTGTATCATTGAAAAAACCTTCTAATATATCGTAGTTTATCATTGAAAATACCTTATAATATAACGTAATATGCAGTGTATCATTGAAAATACCTTCTAATATATCGTAGTTTATCATTGAAAATACCTTATAATATAACGTAATATGCAGTGCATCATTGAAAATACCTTATAATATAACGTAATATGCAGTGTATCATTGAAAATACCTTATAATATAACGTAATATGCAGTGTATCATAGAAAATACAATGTAATATAACGTAATATACAGTGTATCATTGAAAATACCTTATAATATAACGTAATATGCAGTGTATCATTGAAAATACATTATAATATAACGTAATATACAGTGTATCATTGAAAATACCTTATAATATAACGTAATATGCAGTGTATCATTGAAAATACCTTCTAATATATCGTAGTTTTATCATTGAAAATACCTTTTAATATAACGTAATATGCAGTGTATCATTGAAAATACCTTATAATATAACGTAATATGCAGTGTGTCATTGAAAATACCTTATAATATAACGTAACATGCAGTGTATCAATGAAAATACCTTATAATATAACGTAATATGCAGTGTATCATTGAAAATACCTTATAATATAGCGTAATATGCAGTGTATCATTGAAAATACCTTATAATATAGCGTAATATGCAGTGTATCATTGAAAATACCTTACGATATAACGTAATATGCAGTGTATCATTGAAAATACCTTACGATATAACGTAATATGCAGTGTATCATTGAAAATACCTTATATCATATCGTAATATCCAGTGTATCATTGAAAATACCTTATAATATAACGTAATATGCAGTGTATCATTGAAAATACCTTATAATATAACGTAATTTGTAGTGTATCTTTGAAAATACCTTATAATATAGCGTACTATGCAGTGTATCATTGAAAATACCATGTAATATAACGTAATATGCAGTGTATCATTGAAATACCTTATAACATATTGTAATTTGTAGTGTATCTTTAAAATACCTTATAATATAACGTAATATGCAGTGTATCATTGAAAATACCTTATAATATAACGTAATATGCAGTGTATCATTGAAAATACCTTATAATATAACGTAATATGCAGTGTATCATTGAAAATACCTTATAATATAACGTAATATGCAGTGTATCATTGAAAATACCTTATAACATATCGTTATATGCAGTGTATCATTGAAAATACCTTATAATATAACGTAATATGCAGTGTATCATTGAAAATAACTTATAACATATCGTAATTTGCAGTGTATCATTGAAAATACCTTATAATATAACGTAATATGCAGTGTATCATTGAAAATACCTTCTAATATATCGTAGTTTATCATTGAAAATACCTTATAATATAACGTAATATGCAGTGTATCATAGAAAATACCTCATAATATAACGTAATATGCAGTGTATCATTGAAAATACCTTATAATATAACGTAACATGCAGTGTATCAATGAAAATACCTTATAATATAACGTAATATGCAGTGTATCATTGAAAATACCTTATAATATAGCGTAATATGCAGTGTATCATTGAAAATACCTTATAATATAGCGTAATATGCAGTGTATCATTGAAAATACCTTATCATATAACGTAATATGCGGTGTATCATTGAAAATACCTTATAATATAACGTAATATGCAGTGTATCATTGAAAATACCTTATAATATAACGTAATATGCAGTGTATCATAGAAAATACCATGTAATATAACGTAATATACAGTGTATCATTGAAAATACCTTATAATATAACGTAATATGCAGTGTATCATTGAAAATACCTTCTAATATATCGTAGTTTATCATTGAAAATACCTTATAATATAACGTAATATGCAGTGCATCATTGAAAATACCTTATAATATAACGTAATATGCAGTGTATCATTGAAAATACATTATAATATAACGTAATATACAGTGTATCATTGAAAATACCTTATAATATAACGTAATATGCAGTGTATCATTGAAAATACCTTCTAATATATCGTAGTTTATCATTGAAAATACCTTTTAATATAACGTAATATGCAGTGTATCATTGAAAATACCTTATAATATAACGTAATATGCAGTGTGTCATTGAAAATACCTTATAATATAACGTAACATGCAGTGTATCAATGAAAATACCTTATAATATAACGTAATATGCAGTGTATCATTGAAAATACCTTATAATATAGCGTAATATGCAGTGTATCATTGAAAATACCTTATAATATAGCGTAATATGCAGTGTATCATTGAAAATACCTTATAATATAACGTAATATGCGGTGTATCATTGAAAATACCTTATAATATTTGAAAATACCTTATATCATATCGTAATATGCAGTGTATCATTGAAAATACCTTACGATATAACGTAATATGCAGTGTATCATTGAAAATACATTACGATATAACGTAATATGCAGTGTATCATTGAAAATACCTTATATCATATCGTAATATCCAGTGTATCATTGAAAATACCTTATAATATAACGTAATATGCAGTGTATCATTGAAAATACTTTATAATATAACGTAATTTGTAGTGTATCTTTGAAAATACCTTATAATATAACGTAATTTGTAGTGTATCTTTGAAAATACCTTATAATATAGCGTAATATGCAGTGTATCATTGAAAATACCATGTAATATAACGTAATATGCAGTGTATCATTGAAAATACCTTATAACATATTGTAATTTGTAGTGTATCTTTAAAATACCTTATAATATAACGTAATATGCAGTGTATCATTGAAAATACCTTATAATATAACGTAATATGCAGTGTATCATTGAAAATACCTTATAATATAACGTAATATGCAGTGTATCATTGAAAATACCTTATAATATAACGTAATATGCAGTGTATCATTGAAAATACCTTATAACATATCGTAATATACAGTGTATCATTGAAAATACCTTATAATATAACGTAATATGCAGTGTATCATTGAAAATACCATGTAATATAACGTAATATGCAGTGTATCATTGAAAATACCTTATAACATATTGTAATTTGTAGTGTATCTTTAAAATACCTTATAATATAACGTATTATGCAGTGTATCATTGAAAATACATTATAATATAACGTAATATGCAGTGTATCATAGAAAATACCATGTAATATAACGTAATATGCAGTGTATCATTGAAAATACCTTCTAATATATCGTAGTTTATCATTGAAAATACCTTATAATATAACGTAATATGCAGTGCATCATTGAAAATACCTTATAATATAACGTAATATGCAGTGTATCATTGAAAATACCTTATAATATAACGTAATATGCAGTGTATCATAGAAAATACAATGTAATATAACGTAATATACAGTGTATCATTGAAAATACCTTATAATATAACGTAATATGCAGTGTATCATTGAAAATACATTATAATATAACGTAATATACAGTGTATCATTGAAAATACCTTATAATATAACGTAATATGCAGTGTATCATTGAAAATACCTTCTAATATATCGTAGTTTATCATTGAAAATACCTTTTAATATAACGTAATATGCAGTGTATCATTGAAAATACCTTATAATATAACGTAATATGCAGTGTATCATTGAAAATACCTTATAATATAACGTAACATGCAGTGTATCAATGAAAATACCTTATAATATAACGTAATATGCAGTGTATCATTGAAAATACCTTATAATATAGCGTAATATGCAGTGTATCATTGAAAATACCTTATAATATAGCGTAATATGCAGTGTATCATTGAAAATACCTTACGATATAACGTAATATGCTGTGTATCATTGAAAATACCTTACGATATAACGTAATATGCAGTGTATCATTGAAAATACCTTATATCATATCGTAATATCCAGTGTATCATTGAAAATACCTTATAATATAACGTAATATGCAGTGTATCATTGAAAATACCTTATAATATAACGTAATTTGTAGTGTATCATTGAAAATACCTTATAATATAACGTAATATGCAGTGTATCATTGAAAATACCTTATAATATAACGTAATATGCAGTGTATCATTGAAAATACCTTATAATATAACGTAATATGCAGTGTATCATTGAAAATACCTTATAATATAACGTAATATGCAGTGTATCATTGAAAATACCTTATAACATATCGTAATATGCAGTGTATCATTGAAAATACCTTATAATATAACGTAATATGCAGTGTATCATTGAAAATAACTTATAACATATCGTAATTTGCAGTGTATCATTGAAAATACCTTATAATATAACGTAATATGCAGTGTATCATTGAAAATACCTTCTAATATATCGTAGTTTATCATTGAAAATACCTTATAATATAACGTAATATGCAGTGCATCATTGAAAATACCTTATAATATAACGTAATATGCAGTGTATCATTGAAAATACCTTATAATATAACGTAATATGCAGTGTGTCATTGAAAATACCTTATAATATAACGTAACATGCAGTGTATCAATGAAAATACCTTATAATATAACGTAATATGCAGTGTATCATTGAAAATACCTTATAATATAGCGTAATATGCAGTGTATCATTGAAAATACCTTATAATATAGCGTAATATGCAGTGTATCTTTGAAAATACCTTATAATATAGCGTAATATGCAGTGTATCATTGAAAATACCTTATAATATGACGTAATATGCGGTGTATCATTGAAAATACCTTATAATATTTGAAAATACCTTATATCATATCGTAATATGCAGTGTATCATTGAAAATACCTTACGATATAACGTAATATGCAGTGTATCATTGAAAATACCTTACGATATAACGTAATATGCAGTGTATCATTGAAAATACCTTATAATATAACGTAATATTTGCAGTCTACCATTGAAAATACCTTATAATATAACGTAATATGCAGTGTATCATTGAAAATACCTTATAATGTAACGTAATAAGCAGTGTATCATTGAAAATACCCTATAATATAATGTAATATGCAGTGTATCATTGAAAATACCTTATAATATAATGTAATATTTGCAGTCTATCATTGAAAATACCTTATAATATTACGTAATATGCAGTCAAACATTGAAAATACGTGATAACATAACGTAATATGCAGTCTATCATTGAAAATGCCTTATAATATAACGTAATATGCAGCATATCATTGAAAATACCTTATAATATAACGTAATATGCAGTGTATCATTGAAAATGCCTTATAATATAACGTAATATGCAGTATATCATTGTAAATACCTTATAATATAACGTAATATGCAGTGTATCATTGAAAATACCTTATAATATAACGTAATATGCAGTGTATCATTGAAAATACCTTATAATATAACGTAATATGCAGTGTATCATTGAAAATACCTTATAACATATCGTAATATGCAGTGTATCATTGAAAATACCTTATAATATAACGTAATATGCAGTGTATCATTGAAAATAACTTATAACATATCGTAATTTGCAGTGTATCATTGAAAATACCTTATAATATAACGTAATATGCAGTGTATCATTGAAAATACCTTATAATATAACGTAATATGCAGTGTATCATTGAAAATACCTTATAATATAACGTAATATGCAGTGTATCATTGAAAAAACCTTCTAATATATCGTAGTTTATCATTGAAAATACCTTATAATATAACGTAATATGCAGTGTATCATTGAAAATACCTTCTAATATATCGTAGTTTATCATTGAAAATACCTTATAATATAACGTAATATGCAGTGCATCATTGAAAATACCTTATAATATAACGTAATATGCAGTGTATCATTGAAAATACCTTATAATATAACGTAATATGCAGTGTATCATAGAAAATACAATGTAATATAACGTAATATACAGTGTATCATTGAAAATACCTTATAATATAACGTAATATGCAGTGTATCATTGAAAATACATTATAATATAACGTAATATACAGTGTATCATTGAAAATACCTATAATATAACGTAATATGCAGTGTATCATTGAAAAT
>CAKAJI010000786.1:0-44150 GCA_916610255.1 Lasioglossum lativentre | reverse complement strand
TAAGGTATTTTCAATGATACACTGCATATTACGTTATATTATAAGGTATTTTCAATGATACACTGCATATTACGTTATATTATAAGGTATTTTCAATGATACACTGCATATTACGTTATATTATAAGGTATTTTCAATGATACACTGCATATTACGTTATATTATAAGGTATTTTCAATGATACACTGCATATTACGTTATATTATAAGGTATTTTCAATGATACACTGCATATTACGTTATATTATAAGGTATTTTCAATGATACACTGCATATTACGTTATATTATAGGTAATTTCAATGATACACTGCATATTACGTTATATTATAAGGTATTTTCATTGATAGACTACAATTACCATATATTCTAAGGTATTTTCAATGATACACTGCATATTACGTTATATTATAAGGTATTTTCAATGATACACTGCATATTACGTTATATTATAAGGTATTTTCAATGATACACTGCATATTACGTTATATTATAAGGTATTTTCATTGATGCACTACAAATTACCATATATTATAAGGTATTTTCAATGATACACTACAAATTATGATATATTATAAGGTATTTTCAATGATACACCGCATATTACGTTATATTATAAGGTATTTTCAATGATACACTGCATATTACGTTATATTATAAGGTATTTTCAATGATACACTGCATATTACGTTTTATTATAAGGTATTCTCAATGATACACTGCATATTACGATTTATTATAAGGTATTTTCAATGATACACTGCATATTACGTCATATTATAAGGTATTTTCAATGATACACTGCATATTACTTTATATTATAAGGTATTTTCAATGATACACACAATATTACGTTTTATAATAAGGTATTTTCAATGATAAACTACTAAATATTATAAGGTATTTCCAATGATACACTACAAATTACGATATATTACAAGGTATTTTCAATGATACACTGCATATTACGTTATATTATAAGGTATTTTCAATGATACACTGCATATTACGTTATATTATAAGGTATTTTCAATGATACACTGCATATTACGTTATATTATAAGGTATTTTCAATGATACACTGCATATTACGTTATATTATAAGGTATTTTCAATGATACACAGAATATTACGTTATATTATAAGGTATTTTCAATGATAAACTACTATATATTATAAGGTATTTTCAATGATACACTGCATATTACGTTATATTATAAGGTATTTTCAATGATACACTGCATATTACGTTATATTATAAGGTATTTTCAATGATACACTGCATATTACGTTATATTATAAGGTATTTTCAATGATACACTGCATATTACGTTATATTATAAGGTATTTTCAATGATACACTGCATATTACGTTATATTATAAGGTATTTTCAATGATACACTGCATATTACGTTATATTATAAGGTATTTTCAATGATAAACTACTATATATTACAAGGTATTTTCAATGATACACTACAAATTACGATATATTATAAGGTATTTTCAATGATACACTGCATATTACGTTATATTATAAGGTATTTTCATTGATACACTGCATATTAAGTTATATTATAAGGTATTTTCAATGATAGACTGCAAATATTACGTTATATTATAAGGTATTTTCGATGATACTCTACAAATTACCATATATTCTAAGGTATTTTCAATGATAAACTACTATATATTATAAGGTATTTTCAATCATACACTGCATATTACGTTATATTATAAGGTATTTTCAATGATACACTACAAATTACGATATATTATAAGGTATTTTCACTGATACACTGCATATTACGTTATATTATAAGGTATTTTCATTAATAGACTACAATTACCATATATTCTAAGGTATTTTCAATGATACACTGCATATTACGTTATATTATAAGGTATTTTCAATGATACACTGCATATTACGTTATATTATAAGGTATTTTCAATGATACACTGCATATTACGTTATATTATAAGGTATTTCAATGATAGACTGCATATTACATTATATTATAAGGTATTTTTAATCATACACTGCATATTACGTTATATTATAAGGTATTTTCAATGATACACTGCATATTACGTTATATTATAAGGTATTTTCAATGATAGACTGCATATTACGTTATATTATAAGGTATTTTCAATGATACACTGCATATTACGTTATATTATAAGGTATTTTCAATGATACACTGCATATTACGTTATATTATAAGGTATTTTCAATGATACACTGCATATTACGTTATATTATAAGGTATTTTCATTGATAGACTACAATTACCATATATTCTAAGGTATTTTCAATGATACACTGCATATTACGTTATATTATAAGGTATTTTCAATGATACACTGCATATTACGTTATATTATAAGGTATTTTTCAATGATACACTGCATATTACGTTATATTATAAGGTATTTTCATTGATGCACTACAAATTACCATATATTATAAGGTATTTTCAATGATACACTACAAATTACGATATATTATAAGGTATTTTTCAATGATACACCGCATATTACGTTATATTATAATGTATTTTCAATGATACACTGCATATTACGTTATATTATAAGGTATTTTCAATGATACACTGCATATTACGTTTTATTATAAGGTATTCTCAATGATACACTGCATATTACGATTTATTATAAGGTATTTTCAATGATACACTTTATATTACGTCATATTATAAGGTATTTTCAATGATACACTGCATATTACGTTATATTATAAGGTATTTTCAATGATACACACAATATTACGTTTTATAATAAGGTATTTTCAATGATAAACTACTAAATATTATAAGGTATTTCCAATGATACACTACAAATTACGATATATTACAAGGTATTTTCAATGATACACTGCATATTACGTTATATTATAAGGTATTTTCAATGATACACTGCATATTACGTTATATTATAAGGTATTTTCAATGATACACTGCATATTACGTTATATTATAAGGTATTTTCAATGATACACTGCATATTACGTTATATTATAAGGTATTTTCAATGATACACAGAATATTACGTTATATTATAAGGTATTTTCAATGATAAACTACTATATATTATAAGGTATTTTCAATGATACACTGCATATTACGTTATATTATAAGGTATTTTCAATGATACACTGCATATTACGTTATATTATAAGGTATTTTCAATGATACACTGCATATTACGTTATATTATAAGGTATTTTCAATGATACACTGCATATTACGTTATATTATAAGGTATTTTCAATGATACACTGCATATTACGTTATATTATAAGGTATTTTCAATGATACACTGCATATTACGTTATATTATAAGGTATTTTCAATGATACACTGCATATTACGTTATATTATAAGGTATTTTCAATGATAAACTACTATATATTACAAGGTATTTTCAATGATACACTACAAATTACGATATATTATAAGGTATTTTCAATGATACACTGCATATTACGTTATATTATAAGGTATTTTCAATGATACACTGCATATTACGTTATATTATAAGGTATTTTCAATGATACACTGCATATTACGTTATATTCTAAGGTATTTTCAATGATACACTGCATATTACGTTATATTATAAGGTATTTTCAATGATACACTGCATATTACGTTATATTATAAGGTATTTTCAATGATACACTGCATATTACGTTATATTATAAGGTATTTTCAATGATACACTGCATATTACGTTATATTATAAGGTATTTTCAATGATACACTGCATATTACGTTATATTATAAGGTATTTTCAATGATACACTGCATATTACGTTATATTATAAGGTATTTCAATGATACACTGCATATTACGTTATATTATAAGGTATTTTCAATGATACACTGCATATTACGTTATATTATAAGGTATTTTCAATGATACACTGCATATTACGTTATATTATAAGGTATTTTCAATGATACACTGCATATTACGTTATATTATAAGGTATTTTCAATGATACACTGCATATTACGTTATATTATAAGGTATTTTCAATGATAAACTACTATATATTACAAGGTATTTTCAATGATACACTACAAATTACGATATATTATAAGGTATTTTCAATGATACACTGCATATTACGTTATATTATAAGGTATTTTCATTGATACACTGCATATTAAGTTATAGTATAAGGTATTTTCAATGATAGACTGCAAATATTACGTTATATTATAAGGTATTTTCGATGATACACTACAAATTACCATATATTCTAAGGTATTTTCAATGATAAACTACTATATATTATAAGGTATTTTCAATCATACACTGCATATTACGTTATATTATAAGGTATTTTCAATGATACACTACAAATTACGATATATTATAAGGTATTTTCACTGATACACTGCATATTACGTTATATTATAAGGTATTTTCATTGATAGACTACAATTACCATATATTCTAAGGTATTTTCAATGATACACTGCATATTACGTTATATTATAAGGTATTTTCAATGATACACTGCATATTACGTTATATTATAAGGTATTTTCAATGATACACTGCATATTACGTTATATTATAAGGTATTTTCAATGATAGACTGCATATTACATTATATTATAAGGTATTTTTAATCATACACTGCATATTACGTTATATTATAAGGTATTTTCAATGATACACTGCATATTACGTTATATTATAAGGTATTTTCAATGATAGACTGCATATTACGTTATATTATAAGGTATTTTCAATGATACAGTGCATATTACGTTATATTATAAGGTATTTTCATTGATACACTGCATATTAAGTTATATTATAAGGTATTTTCAATGATAGACTGCAAATATTACGTTATATTATAAGGTATTTTCGATGATACACTACAAATTACCATATATTCTAAGGTATTTTCAATGATAAACTACTATATATTATAAGGTATTTTCAATCATACACTGCATATTACGTTATATTATAAGGTATTTTCAATGATACACTACAAATTACGATATATTATAAGGTATTTTCACTGATACACTGCATATTACGTTATATTATAAGGTATTTTCATTGATAGACTACAATTACCACATATTCTAAGGTATTTTCAATGATACACTGCATATTACGTTATATTATAAGGTATTTTCAATGATACACTGCATATTACGTTATATTATAAGGTATTTTCAATGATACACTGCATATTACGTTATATTATAAGGTATTTTCAATGATACACTGCATATTACGTTATATTATAAGGTATTTTCAATGATACACTGCATATTACGTTATATTATAAGGTATTTTCAATGATACACTGCATATTACGTTATATTATAAGGTATTTTCAATGATACACTGCATATTACGTTATATTATAAGGTATTTTCAATGATACACTGCATATTACGTTATATTATAAGGTATTTTCAATGATACACTGCATATTACGTTATATTATAAGGTATTTTCATTGATGCACTACAAATTACCATATATTATAAGGTATTTTCAATGATACACTACAAATTACGATATATTATAAGGTATTTTCAATGATACACCGCATATTACGTTATATTATAATGTATTTTCAATGATACACTGCATATTACGTTATATTATAAGGTATTTTCAATGATACACTGCATATTACGTTTTATTATAAGGTATTCTCAATGATACACTGCATATTACGATTTATTATAAGGTATTTTCAATGATACACTGCATATTACGTCATATTATAAGGTATTTTCAATGATACACTGCATATTACGTTATATTATAAGGTATTTTCAATGATACACACAATATTACGTTTTATAATAAGGTATTTTCAATGATAAACTACTAAATATTATAAGGTATTTCCAATGATACACTACAAATTACGATATATTACAAGGTATTTTCAATGATACACTGCATATTACGTTATATTATAAGGTATTTTCAATGATACACTGCATATTACGTTATATTATAAGGTATTTTCAATGATACACTGCATATTACGATATATTATAAGGTATTTTCAATGATACACTGCATATTACGTTATATTATAAGGTATTTTCAATGATACACTGCATATTACGTTATATTATAAGGTATTTTCAATGATACACTGCATATTACGTTATATTATAAGGTATTTTCAATGATACACTGCATATTACGTTATATTATAAGGTATTTTCAATGATACACTGCATATTACGTTATATTATAAGGTATTTTCAATGATACACTGCATATTACGTTATATTATAAGGTATTTTCAATGATACACTGCATATTACGTTATATTATAAGGTATTTTCATTGATGCACTACAAATTACCATATATTATAAGGTATTTTCAATGATACACTACAAATTACGATATATTATAAGGTATTTTCAATGATACACCGCATATTACGTTATATTATAATGTATTTTCAATGATACACTGCATATTACGTTATATTATAAGGTATTTTCAATGATACACTGCATATTACGTTTTATTATAAGGTATTCTCAATGATACACTGCATATTACGATTTATTATAAGGTATTTTCAATGATACACTGCATATTACGTCATATTATAAGGTATTTTCAATGATACACTGCATATTACGTTATATTATAAGGTATTTTCAATGATACACACAATATTACGATTTATAATAAGGTATTTTCAATGATAAACTACTAAATATTATAAGGTATTTCCAATGATACACTACAAATTACGATATATTACAAGGTATTTTCAATGATACACTGCATATTACGTTATATTATAAGGTATTTTCAATGATACACTGCATATTACGTTATATTATAAGGTATTTTCAATGATACACTGCATATTACGTTATATTATAAGGTATTTTCAATGATACACTGCATATTACGTTATATTATAAGGTATTTTCAATGATACACTGCATATTACGATATATTATAAGGTATTTTCAATGATACACAGAATATTACGTTATATTATAAGGTATTTTCAATGATAAACTACTATATATTATAAGGTATTTTCAATGATACACTGCATATTACGTTATATTATAAGGTATTTTCAATGATACACTGCATATTACGTTATATTATAAGGTATTTTCAATGATACACAGAATATTACGTTATATGGGAAGGTATTTTCAATGATACACTGCATAATACGTTATATTATAAGGTACTTTCAATGATACACTGCATATTACGTTTTATTATAAGGTATTTTCAATGATACACAGAATATTACGTTATATTATAAGGTATTTTCATTGATACACTACAAATTACAATATATTATAAGGTATTTTCAATGATACACTGCATATTACGTTATATTATAAGGTATTTTCAATGATACACTGCATATTACGTTATATTATAAGGTATTTTCAATGATACACTGCATATTACGTTATATTATAAGGTATTTTCAATGATACACTGCATATTACGTTATATTATAAGGTATTTTCAATGATACACTGCATATTACGTTATATTATAAGGTATTTTCAATGATAAACTACTATATATTACAAGGTATTTTCAATGATACACTACAAATTACGATATATTATAAGGTATTTTCAATGATACACTGCATATTACGTTATATTATAAGGTATTTTCATTGATACACTGCATATTAAGTTATATTATAAGGTATTTTCAATGATAGACTGCAAATATTACGTTATATTATAAGGTATATTCGATGATACACTACAAATTACCATATATTCTAAGGTATTTTCAATGATAAACTACTATATATTATAAGGTATTTTCAATCATACACTGCATATTACGTTATATTATAAGGTATTTTCAATGATACACTACAAATTACGATATATTATAAGGTATTTTCACTGATACACTGCATATTACGTTATATTATAAGGTATTTTCATTGATAGACTACAATTACCATATATTCTAAGGTATTTTCAATGATACACTGCATATTACGTTATATTATAAGGTATTTTCAATGATACACTGCATATTACGTTATATTATAAGGTATTTTCAATGATACACTGCATATTACGTTATATTATAAGGTATTTTCAATGATACACTGCATATTACGTTATATTATAAGGTATTTTCAATGATACACTGCATATTACGTTATATTATAAGGTATTTTCAATGATACACTGCATATTACGTTATATTATAAGGTATTTTCAATGATACACTGCATATTACGTTATATTATAAGGTATTTTCAATGATACACTGCATATTACGTTATATTATAAGTTATTTTCAATGATACACTGCATATTACGTTATATTATAAGGTATTTTCAATGATACACTGCATATTACGTTATATTATAAGGTATTTTCAATGATACACTGCATATTACGTTATATTATAAGGTATTTTCAATGATACACAGAATATTACGTTATATGGGAAGGTATTGTCAATGATACACTGCATAATACGTTATATTATAAGGTAATTTCAATGATACACTGCATATTACGTTTTATTATAAGGTATTTTCAATGATACACAGAATATTACGTTATATTATAAGGTATTTTCATTGATACACTACAAATTACAATATATTATAAGGTATTTTCAATGATACACTGCATATTACGTTATATTATAAGGTATTTTCAATGATACACTGCATATTACGTTATATTATAAGGTATTTTCAATGATACACTGCATATTACGTTATATTATAAGGTATTTTCAATGATACACTGCATATTACGTTATATTATAATGTATTTTCAATGATACACTGCATATTACGTTATATTATAAGGTATTTTCAATAATAAACTACTATATATTACAAGGTATTTTCAATGATACACTACAAATTACGATATATTATAAGGTATTTTCAATGATACACTGCATATTACGTTATATTATAAGGTATTTTCAATGATACACTGCATATTAAGTTATATTATAAGGTATTTTCAATGATAGACTGCAAATATTACGTTATATTATAAGGTATTTTCGATGATACACTACAAATTACCATATATTCTAAGGTATTTTCAATGATAAACTACCATATATTATAAGGTATTTTCAATGATACACTACAAATTATGATATATTATAAGGTATTTTCAATGATACACCGCATATTACGTTATATTATAAGGTATTTTCAATGATACACTGCATATTACGTTATATTATAAGGTATTTTCAATGATACACTGCATATTACGTTATATTATAAGGTATTTTCAATGATACACTGCATATTACGTTATATTATAAGGTATTTTCAATGATAAACTACTATATATTATAAGGTATTTTCAATGATACACTGCATATTACGTTATATTATAAGGTATTTTCAATGATACACTGCATATTACGTTATATTATAAGGTATTTTCAATGATACACTGCATATTACGTTATATTATAAGGTATTTTCAATGATACACTGCATATTACGTTATATTATAAGGTATTTTCAATGATACACTGCATATTACGTTATATTAGAAGGTATTTTCAATGATACACTGCATATTACGTTATATTATAAGGTATTTTCAATGATAAACTACTATATATTACAAGGTATTTTCAATGATACACTACAAATTACGATATATTATAAGGTATTTTCAATGATACACTGCATATTACGTTATATTATAAGGTATTTTCAATGATACACTGCATATTACGATTTATTATAAGGTATTTTCAATGATAAACTACTATATATTACAAGGTATTTTCAATGATACACTACAAATTACGATATATTATAAGGTATTTTCAATGATACACTGCATATTACGTTATATTATAAGGTATTTTCATTGATACACTGCATATTAAGTTATATTATAAGGTATTTTCAATGATAGACTGCAAATATTACGTTATATTATAAGGTATTTTCGATGATACACTACAAATTACCATATATTCTAAGGTATTTTCAATGATAAACTACTATATATTATAAGGTATTTTCAATCATACACTGCATATTACGTTATATTATAAGGTATTTTCAATGATACACTACAAATTACGATATATTATAAGGTATTTTCACTGATACACTGCATATTACGTTATATTATAAGGTATTTTCATTGATAGACTACAATTACCATATATTCTAAGGTATTTTCAATGATACACTGCATATTACGTTATATTATAAGGTATTTTCAATGATACACTGCATATTACGTTATATTATAAGGTATTTTCAATGATACACTGCATATTACGTTATATTATAAGGTATTTTCAATGATACACTGCATATTACGTTATATTATAAGGTATTTTCAATGATACACTGCATATTACGTTATATTATAAGGTATTTTCAATGATACACTGCATATTACGTTATATTATAAGGTATTTTCAATGATACACTGCATATTACGTTATATTATAAGGTATTTTCAATGATACACTGCATATTACGTTATATTATAAGTTATTTTCAATGATACACTGCATATTACGTTATATTATAAGGTATTTTCAATGATACACTGCATATTACGTTATATTATAAGGTATTTTCAATGATACACTGCATATTACGTTATATTATAAGGTATTTTCAATGATACACAGAATATTACGTTATATGGGAAGGTATTGTCAATGATACACTGCATAATACGTTATATTATAAGGTACTTTCAATGATACACTGCATATTACGTTTTATTATAAGGTATTTTCAATGATACACAGAATATTACGTTATATTATAAGGTATTTTCATTGATACACTACAAATTACCATATATTATAAGGTATTTTCAATGATACACTGCATATTACGTTATATTATAAGGTATTTTCAATGATACACTGCATATTACGTTATATTATAAGGTATTTTCAATGATACACTGCATATTACGTTATATTATAAGGTATTTTCAATGATACACTGCATATTACGTTATATTATAAGGTATTTTCAATGATACACTGCATATTACGTTATATTATAAGGTATTTTCAATAATAAACTACTATATATTACAAGGTATTTTCAATGATACACTACAAATTACGATATATTATAAGGTATTTTCAATGATACACTGCATATTACGTTATATTATAAGGTATTTTCATTGATACACTGCATATTAAGTTATATTATAAGGTATTTTCAATGATAGACTGCAAATATTACGTTATATTATAAGGTATTTTCGATGATACACTACAAATTACCATATATTCTAAGGTATTTTCAATGATAAACTACCATATATTATAAGGTATTTTCAATGATACACTACAAATTATGATATATTATAAGGTATTTTCAATGATACACCGCATATTACGTTATATTATAAGGTATTTTCAATGATACACTGCATATTACGTTATATTATAAGGTATTTTCAATGATAAACTACTATATATTACAAGGTATTTTCATTGATACACTGCATATTACGTTATATTATAAGGTATTTTCAATGATACACTGCATATTACGTTATATTATAAGGTATTTTCAATGATACACTGCATATTACGTTATATTATAAGGTATTTTCAATGATACACTGCATATTACGTTATATTATAAGGTATTTTCAATGATACACTGCATATTACGTTATATTATAAGGTATTTTCAATGATACACTGCATATTACGTTATATTATAAGGTATTTTCAATGATACACTGCATATTACGTTATATTATAAGGTATTTTCAATGATACACTGCATATTACGTTATATTATAAGGTATTTTCAATGATAAACTACTATATATTATAAGGTATTTTCAATGATACACTGCATATTACGTTATATTATAAGGTATTTTCAATGATACACTGCATATTACGTTATATTATAAGGTATTTTCAATGATACACTGCATATTACGTTATATTATAAGGTATTTTCAATGATACACTGCATATTACGTTATATTATAAGGTATTTTCAATGATACACTGCATATTACGTTATATTAGAAGGTATTTTCAATGATACACTGCATATTACGTTATATTATAAGGTATTTTCAATGATAAACTACTATATATTACAAGGTATTTTCAATGATACACTACAAATTACGATATATTATAAGGTATTTTCAATGATACACTGCATATTACGTTATATTATAAGGTATTTTCAATGATACACTGCATATTACGATTTATTATAAGGTATTTTCAATGATACACTGCATATTACGTCATATTATAAGGTATTTTCAATGATACACTGCATATTACGTTATATTATAAGGTATTTTCAATGATACACACAATATTACGTTTTATAATAAGGTATTTTCAATGATAAACTACTAAATATTATAAGGTATTTCCAATGATACACTACAAATTACGATATATTACAAGGTATTTTCAATGATACACTGCATATTACGTTATATTATAAGGTATTTTCAATGATACACTGCATATTACGTTATATTATAAGGTATTTTCAATGATACACTGCATATTACGATATATTATAAGGTATTTTCAATGATACACTGCATATTACGTTATATTATAAGGTATTTTCAATGATACACTGCATATTACGTTATATTATAAGGTATTTTCAATGATACACTGCATATTACGTTATATTATAAGGTATTTTCAATGATACACTGCATATTACGTTATATTATAAGGTATTTTCAATGATACACTGCATATTACGTTATATTATAAGGTATTTTCAATGATACACTGCATATTACGTTATATTATAAGGTATTTTCAATGATACACTGCATATTACGTTATATTATAAGGTATTTTCATTGATGCACTACAAATTACCATATATTATAAGGTATTTTCAATGATACACTACAAATTACGATATATTATAAGGTATTTTCAATGATACACCGCATATTACGTTATATTATAATGTATTTTCAATGATACACTGCATATTACGTTATATTATAAGGTATTTTCAATGATACACTGCATATTACGTTTTATTATAAGGTATTCTCAATGATACACTGCATATTACGATTTATTATAAGGTATTTTCAATGATACACTGCATATTACGTTATATTATAAGGTATTTTCAATGATACACTGCATATTACGTTATATTATAAGGTATTTTCAATGATACACACAATATTACGTTTTATAATAAGGTATTTTCAATGATAAACTACTAAATATTATAAGGTATTTCCAATGATACACTACAAATTACGATATATTACAAGGTATTTTCAATGATACACTGCATATTACGTTATATTATAAGGTATTTTCAATGATACACTGCATATTACGTTATATTATAAGGTATTTTCAATGATACACTGCATATTACGTTATATTATAAGGTATTTTCAATGATACACTGCATATTACGTTATATTATAAGGTATTTTCAATGATACACTGCATATTACGATATATTATAAGGTATTTTCAATGATACACAGAATATTACGTTATATTATAAGGTATTTTCAATGATAAACTACTATATATTATAAGGTATTTTCAATGATACACTGCATATTACGTTATATTATAAGGTATTTTCAATGATACACTGCATATTACGTTATATTATAAGGTATTTTCAATGATACACAGAATATTACGTTATATGGGAAGGTATTTTCAATGATACACTGCATAATACGTTATATTATAAGGTACTTTCAATGATACACTGCATATTACGTTTTATTATAAGGTATTTTCAATGATACACAGAATATTACGTTATATTATAAGGTATTTTCATTGATACACTACAAATTACAATATATTATAAGGTATTTTCAATGATACACTGCATATTACGTTATATTATAAGGTATTTTCAATGATACACTGCATATTACGTTATATTATAAGGTATTTTCAATGATACACTGCATATTACGTTATATTATAAGGTATTTTCAATGATACACTGCATATTACGTTATATTATAAGGTATTTTCAATGATACACTGCATATTACGTTATATTATAAGGTATTTTCAATGATAAACTACTATATATTACAAGGTATTTTCAATGATACACTACAAATTACGATATATTATAAGGTATTTTCAATGATACACTGCATATTACGTTATATTATAAGGTATTTTCATTGATACACTGCATATTAAGTTATATTATAAGGTATTTTCAATGATAGACTGCAAATATTACGTTATATTATAAGGTATTTTCGATGATACACTACAAATTACCATATATTCTAAGGTATTTTCAATGATAAACTACTATATATTATAAGGTATTTTCAATCATACACTGCATATTACGTTATATTATAAGGTATTTTCAATGATACACTACAAATTACGATATATTATAAGGTATTTTCACTGATACACTGCATATTACGTTATATTATAAGGTATTTTCATTGATAGACTACAATTACCATATATTCTAAGGTATTTTCAATGATACACTGCATATTACGTTATATTATAAGGTATTTTCAATGATACACTGCATATTACGTTATATTATAAGGTATTTTCAATGATACACTGCATATTACGTTATATTATAAGGTATTTTCAATGATACACTTCATATTACGTTATATTATAAGGTATTTTCAATGATACACTGCATATTACGTTATATTATAAGGTATTTTCAATGATACACTGCATATTACGTTATATTATAAGGTATTTTCAATGATACACTGCATATTACGTTATATTATAAGTTATTTTCAATGATACACTGCATATTACGTTATATTATAAGGTATTTTCAATGATACACTGCATATTACGTTATATTATAAGGTATTTTCAATGATACACTGCATATTACGTTATATTATAAGGTATTTTCAATGATACACAGAATATTACGTTATATGGGAAGGTATTGTCAATGATACACTGCATAATACGTTATATTATAAGGTACTTTCAATGATACACTGCATATTACGTTTTATTATAAGGTATTTTCAATGATACACAGAATATTACGTTATATTATAAGGTATTTTCATTGATACACTACAAATTACAATATATTATAAGGTATTTTCAATGATACACTGCATATTACGTTATATTATAAGGTATTTTCAATGATACACTGCATATTACGTTATATTATAAGGTATTTTCAATGATACACTGCATATTACGTTATATTATAAGGTATTTTCAATGATACACTGCATATTACGTTATATTATAAGGTATTTTCAATGATACACTGCATATTACGTTATATTATAAGGTATTTTCAATAATAAACTACTATATATTACAAGGTATTTTCAATGATACACTACAAATTACGATATATTATAAGGTATTTTCAATGATACACTGCATATTACGTTATATTATAAGGTATTTTCATTGATACACTGCATATTAAGTTATATTCTAAGGTATTTTCAATGATAAACTACCATATATTATAAGGTATTTTCAATGATACACTACAAATTATGATATATTATAAGGTATTTTCAATGATACACCGCATATTACGTTATATTATAAGGTATTTTCAATGATACACTGCATATTACGTTATATTATAAGGTATTTTCAATGATAAACTACTATATATTACAAGGTATTTTCATTGATACACTGCATATTACGTTATATTATAAGGTATTTTCAATGATACACTGCATATTACGTTATATTATAAGGTATTTTCAATGATACACTGCATATTACGTTATATTATAAGGTATTTTCAATGATACACTGCATATTACGTTATATTATAAGGTATTTTCAATGATACACTGCATATTACGTTATATTATAAGGTATTTTCAATGATACACTGCATATTACGTTATATTATAAGGTATTTTCAATGATACACTGCATATTACGTTATATTATAAGGTATTTTCAATGATACACTGCATATTACGTTATATTATAAGGTATTTTCAATGATAAACTACTATATATTATAAGGTATTTTCAATGATACACTGCATATTACGTTATATTATAAGGTATTTTCAATGATACACTGCATATTACGTTATATTATAAGGTATTTTCAATGATACACTGCATATTACGTTATATTATAAGGTATTTTCAATGATACACTGCATATTACGTTATATTATAAGGTATTTTCAATGATACACTGCATATTACGTTATATTAGAAGGTATTTTCAATGATACACTGCATATTACGTTATATTATAAGGTATTTTCAATGATAAACTACTATATATTACAAGGTATTTTCAATGATACACTACAAATTACGATATATTATAAGGTATTTTCAATGATACACTGCATATTACGTTATATTATAAGGTATTTTCATTGATACACTGCATATTACGTTATATTATAAGGTATTTTCATTGATAGACTACAATTACCATATATTCTAAGGTATTTTCAATGATACACTGCATATTACGTTATATTATAAGGTATTTTCAATGATACACTGCATATTACGTTATATTATAAGGCATTTTCAATGATACACTGCATATTACGTTATATTATAAGGTATTTTCATTGATACACTGCATATTAAGTTATATTATAAGGTATTTTCAATGATACACTGCATATTACGTTATATTATAAGGTATTTTCAATGATACACTGCATATTACGATATATTATAAGGTATTTTCAATGATACACAGAATATTACGTTATATTATAAGGTATTTTCAATGATAAACTACTATATATTATAAGGTATTTTCAATGATACACTGCATATTACGTTATATTATAAGGTATTTTCAATGATACACTGCATATTACGTTATATTATAAGGTATTTTCAATGATACACAGAATATTACGTTATATGGGAAGGTATTTTCAATGATACACTGCATAATACGTTATATTATAAGGTACTTTCAATGATACACTGCATATTACGTTTTATTATAAGGTATTTTCAATGATACACAGAATATTACGTTATATTATAAGGTATTTTCATTGATACACTACAAATTACAATATATTATAAGGTATTTTCAATGATACACTGCATATTACGTAATATTATAAGGTATTTTCAATGATACACTGCATATTACGTTATATTATAAGGTATTTTCAATGATACACTGCATATTACGTTATATTATAAGGTATTTTCAATGATACACTGCATATTACGTTATATTATAAGGTATTTTCAATGATACACTGCATATTACGTTATATTATAAGGTATTTTCAATGATAAACTACTATATACTACAAGGTATTTTCAATGATACACTACAAATTACGATATATTATAAGGTATTTTCAATGATACACTGCATATTACGTTATATTATAAGGTATTTTCATTGATACACTGCATATTAAGTTATATTATAAGGTATTTTCAATGATAGACTGCAAATATTACGTTATATTATAAGGTATTTTCGATGATACACTACAAATTACCATATATTCTAAGGTATTTTCAATGATAAACTACTATATATTATAAGGTATTTTCAATCATACACTGCATATTACGTTATATTATAAGGTATTTTCAATGATACACTACAAATTACGATATATTATAAGGTATTTTCACTGATACACTGCATATTACGTTATATTATAAGGTATTTTCATTGATAGACTACAATTACCATATATTCTAAGGTATTTTCAATGATACACTGCATATTACGTTATATTATAAGGTATTTTCAATGATACACTGCATATTACGTTATATTATAAGGTATTTTCAATGATACACTGCATATTACGTTATATTATAAGGTATTTTCAATGATACACTGCATATTACGTTATATTATAAGGTATTTTCAATGATACACTGCATATTACGTTATATTATAAGGTATTTTCAATGATACACTGCATATTACGTTATATTATAAGGTATTTTCAATGATACACTGCATATTACGTTATATTATAAGGTATTTTCAATGATACACTGCATATTACGTTATATTATAAGTTATTTTCAATGATACACTGCATATTACGTTATATTATAAGGTATTTTCAATGATACACTGCATATTACGTTATATTATAAGGTATTTTCAATGATACACTGCATATTACGTTATATTATAAGGTATTTTCAATGATACACAGAATATTACGTTATATGGGAAGGTATTGTCAATGATACACTGCATAATACGTTATATTATAAGGTACTTTCAATGATACACTGCATATTACGTTTTATTATAAGGTATTTTCAATGATACACAGAATATTACGTTATATTATAAGGTATTTTCATTGATACACTACAAATTACAATATATTATAAGGTATTTTCAATGATAGACTGCAAATATTACGTTATATTATAAGGTATTTTCGATGATACACTACAAATTACCATATATTCTAAGGTATTTTCAATGATAAACTACTATATATTATAAGGTATTTTCAATGATACAGTGCATATTACGTTATATTATAAGGTATTTTCAATGATACACTACAAATTACGATATATTATAAGGTATTTTCACTGATACACTGCATATTACGTATATTATAAGGTATTTTCATTGATAGACTACAATTACCATATATTCTAAGGTATTTTCAATGATACACTGCATATTACGTTATATTATAAGGTATTTTCAATGATACACTGCATATTACGTTATATTATAAGGTATTTTCAATGATACACTGCATATTACGTTATATTATAAGGTATTTTCAATGATACACTGCATATTACGTTATATTATAAGGTATTTTCAATGATACACTGCATATTACGTTATATTATAAGGTATTTTCAATGATACACTGCATATTACGTTATATTATAAGGTATTTTCAATGATACACTGCATATTACGTTATATTATAAGGTATTTTCAATGATACACTGCATATTACGTTATATTATAAGGTATTTTCATTGATGCACTACAAATTACCATATATTATAAGGTATTTTCAATGATACACTACAAATTACGATATATTATAAGGTATTTTCAATGATACACCGCATATTACGTTTATATTATAATGTATTTTCAATGATACACTGCATATTACGTTATATTATAAGGTATTTTCAATGATACACTGCATATTACGTTTTATTATAAGGTATTCTCAATGATACACTGCATATTACGATTTATTATAAGGTATTTTCAATGATACACTGCATATTACGTCATATTATAAGGTATTTTCAATGATACACTGCATATTACGTTATATTATAAGGTATTTTCAATGATACACACAATATTACGTTTTATAATAAGGTATTTTCAATGATAAACTACTAAATATTATAAGGTATTTCCAATGATACACTACAAATTACGATATATTACAAGGTATTTTCAATGATACACTGCATATTACGTTATATTATAAGGTATTTTCAATGATACACTGCATATTACGTTATATTATAAGGTATTTTCAATGATACACTGCATATTACGATATATTATAAGGTATTTTCAATGATACACTGCATATTACGTTATATTATAAGGTATTTTCAATGATACACTGCATATTACGTTATATTATAAGGTATTTTCAATGATACACTGCATATTACGTTATATTATAAGGTATTTTCAATGATACACTGCATATTACGTTATATTATAAGGTATTTTCAATGATACACTGCATATTACGTTATATTATAAGGTATTTTCAATGATACACTGCATATTACGTTATATTATAAGGTATTTTCAATGATACACTGCATATTACGTTATATTATAAGGTATTTTCATTGATGCACTACAAATTACCATATATTATAAGGTATTTTCAATGATACACTACAAATTACGATATATTATAAGGTATTTTCAATGATACACCGCATATTACGTTATATTATAATGTATTTTCAATGATACACTGCATATTACGTTATATTATAAGGTATTTTCAATGATACACAGAATATTACGTTATATGGGAAGGTATTTTCAATGATACACTGCATAATACGTTATATTATAAGGTACTTTCAATGATACACTGCATATTACGTTATATTATAAGGTATTTTCAATGATACACAGAATATTACGTTATATTATAAGGTATTTTCATTGATACACTACAAATTACAATATATTATAAGGTATTTTCAATGATACACTGCATATTACGTTATATTATAAGGTATTTTCAATGATACACTGCATATTACGTTATATTATAAGGTATTTTCAATGATACACTGCATATTACGTTATATTATAAGGTATTTTCAATGATACACTGCATATTACGTTATATTATAAGGTATTTTCAATGATACACTGCATATTACGATATATTATAAGTAATTTTCAATGATACACTGCATATTACGTTATATTATAAGGTATTTTCAATGATACACTGCATATTACGTTATATTATAAGGTATTTTCAATGATACACTGCATATTACGTTATATTATAAGGTATTTTCAATGATACACTGCATATTACGTTATATTATAAGGTATTTTCAATGATACACTGCATATTACGTTATATTATAAGGTATTTTCAATGATACACTGCATATTACGTTATATTATAAGGTATTTTCAATGATACACTGCATATTACGTTATATTATAAGGTATTTTCATTGATGCACTACAAATTACCATATATTATAAGGTATTTTCAATGATACACTACAAATTACGATATATTATAAGGTATTTTCAATGATACACCGCATATTACGTTATATTATAATGTATTTTCAATGATACACTGCATATTACGTTATATTATAAGGTATTTTCAATGATACACAGAATATTACGTTATATGGGAAGGTATTTTCAATGATACACTGCATAATACGTTATATTATAAGGTACTTTCAATGATACACTGCATATTACGTTATATTATAAGGTATTTTCAATGATACACTGCATATTACGTTATATTATAAGGTATTTTCAATGATAAACTACTATATATTATAAGGTATTTTCAATGATACACTGCATATTACGTTATATTATAAGGTATTTTCAATGATACACTGCATATTACGTTATATTATAAGGTATTTTCAATGATACACTGCATATTACGTTATATTATAAGGTATTTTCAATGATACACTGCATATTACGTTATATTAGAAGGTATTTTCAATGATACACTGCATATTACGTTATATTATAAGGTATTTTCAATGATAAACTACTATATATTACAAGGTATTTTCAATGATACACTACAAATTACGATATATTATAAGGTATTTTCAATGATACACTGCATATTACGTTATATTATAAGGTATTTTCATTGATACACTGCATATTACGTTATATTATAAGGTATTTTCATTGATAGACTACAATTACCATATATTCTAAGGTATTTTCAATGATACACTGCATATTACGTTATATTATAAGGTATTTTCAATGATACACTGCATATTACGTTATATTATAAGGTATTTTCAATGATACACTGCATATTACGTTATATTATAAGGTATTTTCATTGATACACTGCATATTAAGTTATATTATAAGGTATTTTCAATGATACACTGCATATTACGTTATATTATAAGGTATTTTCAATGATACACTGCATATTACGATATATTATAAGGTATTTTCAATGATACACAGAATATTACGTTATATTATAAGGTATTTTCAATGATAAACTACTATATATTATAAGGTATTTTCAATGATACACTGCATATTACGTTATATTATAAGGTATTTTCAATGATACACTGCATATTACGTTATATTATAAGGTATTTTCAATGATACACAGAATATTACGTTATATGGGAAGGTATTTTCAATGATACACTGCATAATACGTTATATTATAAGGTACTTTCAATGATACACTGCATATTACGTTTTATTATAAGGTATTTTCAATGATACACAGAATATTACGTTATATTATAAGGTATTTTCATTGATACACTACAAATTACAATATATTATAAGGTATTTTCAATGATACACTGCATATTACGTTATATTATAAGGTATTTTCAATGATACACTGCATATTACGTTATATTATAAGGTATTTTCAATGATACACTGCATATTACGTTATATTATAAGGTATTTTCAATGATACACTGCATATTACGTTATATTATAAGGTATTTTCAATGATACACTGCATATTACGTTATATTATAAGGTATTTTCAATGATAAACTACTATATACTACAAGGTATTTTCAATGATACACTACAAATTACGATATATTATAAGGTATTTTCAATGATACACTGCATATTACGTTATATTATAAGGTATTTTCATTGATACACTGCATATTAAGTTATATTATAAGGTATTTTCAATGATAGACTGCAAATATTACGTTATATTATAAGGTATTTTCGATGATACACTACAAATTACCATATATTCTAAGGTATTTTCAATGATAAACTACTATATATTATAAGGTATTTTCAATCATACACTGCATATTACGTTATATTATAAGGTATTTTCAATGATACACTACAAATTACGATATATTATAAGGTATTTTCACTGATACACTGCATATTACGTTATATTATAAGGTATTTTCATTGATAGACTACAATTACCATATATTCTAAGGTATTTTCAATGATACACTGCATATTACGTTATATTATAAGGTATTTTCAATGATACACTGCATATTACGTTATATTATAAGGTATTTTCAATGATACACTGCATATTACGTTATATTATAAGGTATTTTCAATGATACACTGCATATTACGTTATATTATAAGGTATTTTCAATGATACACTGCATATTACGTTATATTATAAGGTATTTTCAATGATACACTGCATATTACGTTATATTATAAGGTATTTTCAATGATACACTGCATATTACGTTATATTATAAGGTATTTTCAATGATACACTGCATATTACGTTATATTATAAGTTATTTTCAATGATACACTGCATATTACGTTATATTATAAGGTATTTTCAATGATACACTGCATATTACGTTATATTATAAGGTATTTTCAATGATACACTGCATATTACGTTATATTATAAGGTATTTTCAATGATACACAGAATATTACGTTATATGGGAAGGTATTGTCAATGATACACTGCATAATACGTTATATTATAAGGTACTTTCAATGATACACTGCATATTACGTTTTATTATAAGGTATTTTCAATGATACACAGAATATTACGTTATATTATAAGGTATTTTCATTGATACACTACAAATTACAATATATTATAAGGTATTTTCAATGATAGACTGCAAATATTACGTTATATTATAAGGTATTTTCGATGATACACTACAAATTACCATATATTCTAAGGTATTTTCAATGATAAACTACTATATATTATAAGGTATTTTCAATGATACAGTGCATATTACGTTATATTATAAGGTATTTTCAATGATACACTACAAATTACGATATATTATAAGGTATTTTCACTGATACACTGCATATTACGTTATATTATAAGGTATTTTCATTGATAGACTACAATTACCATATATTCTAAGGTATTTTCAATGATACACTGCATATTACGTTATATTATAAGGTATTTTCAATGATACACTGCATATTACGTTATATTATAAGGTATTTTCAATGATACACTGCATATTACGTTATATTATAAGGTATTTTCAATGATACACTGCATATTACGTTATATTATAAGGTATTTTCAATGATACACTGCATATTACGTTATATTATAAGGTATTTTCAATGATACACTGCATATTACGTTATATTATAAGGTATTTTCAATGATACACTGCATATTACGTTATATTATAAGGTATTTTCAATGATACACTGCATATTACGTTATATTATAAGGTATTTTCATTGATGCACTACAAATTACCATATATTATAAGGTATTTTCAATGATACACTACAAATTACGATATATTATAAGGTATTTTCAATGATACACCGCATATTACGTTATATTATAATGTATTTTCAATGATACACTGCATATTACGTTATATTATAAGGTATTTTCAATGATACACTGCATATTACGTTTTATTATAAGGTATTCTCAATGATACACTGCATATTACGATTTATTATAAGGTATTTTCAATGATACACTGCATATTACGTCATATTATAAGGTATTTTCAATGATACACTGCATATTACGTTATATTATAAGGTATTTTCAATGATACACACAATATTACGTTTTATAATAAGGTATTTTCAATGATAAACTACTAAATATTATAAGGTATTTCCAATGATACACTACAAATTACGATATATTATAAGGTATTTTCAATGATACACTGCATATTACGTTATATTATAAGGTATTTTCAATGATACACTGCATATTACGTTATATTATAAGGTATTTTTCAATGATACACTGCATATTACGATATATTATAAGGTATTTTCAATGATACACTGCATATTACGTTATATTATAAGGTATTTTCAATGATACACTGCATATTACGTTATATTATAAGGTATTTTCAATGATAACTGCATATTACGTTATATTATAAGGTATTTTCAATGATACACTGCATATTACGTTATATTATAAGGTATTTTCAATGATACACTGCATATTACGTTATATTATAAGGTATTTTCAATGATACACTGCATATTACGTTATATTATAAGGTATTTTCAATGATACACTGCATATTACGTTATATTATAAGGTATTTTCATTGATGCACTACAAATTACCATATATTATAAGGTATTTTCAATGATACACTACAAATTACGATATATTATAAGGTATTTTCAATGATACACCGCATATTACGTTATATTATAATGTATTTTCAATGATACACTGCATATTACGTTATATTATAAGGTATTTTCAATGATACACAGAATATTACGTTATATGGGAAGGTATTTTCAATGATACACTGCATAATACGTTATATTATAAGGTACTTTCAATGATACACTGCATATTACGTTTTATTATAAGGTATTTTCAATGATACACAGAATATTACGTTATATTATAAGGTATTTTCATTGATACACTACAAATTACAATATATTATAAGGTATTTTCAATGATACACTGCATATTACGTTATATTATAAGGTATTTTCAATGATACACTGCATATTACGTTATATTATAAGGTATTTTCAATGATACACTGCATATTACGTTATATTATAAGGTATTTTCAATGATACACTGCATATTACGTTATATTATAAGGTATTTTCAATGATACACTGCATATTACGTTATATTATAAGGTATTTTCAATGATACACTGCATATTACGTTATATTATAAGGTATTTTCAATGATACACTGCATATTACGTTATATTATAAGGTATTTTCAATGATACACTGCATATTACGTTATATTATAAGTTATTTTCAATGATACACTGCATATTACGTTATATTATAAGGTATTTTCAATGATACACTGCATATTACGTTATATTATAAGGTATTTTCAATGATACACTGCATATTACGTTATATTATAAGGTATTTTCAATGATACACAGAATATTACGTTATATGGGAAGGTATTGTCAATGATACACTGCATAATACGTTATATTATAAGGTACTTTCAATGATACACTGCATATTACGTTATATTATAAGGTATTTTCAATGATACACAGAATATTACGTTATATTATAAGGTATTTTCATTGATACACTACAAATTACAATATATTATAAGGTATTTTCAATGATAGACTGCAAATATTACGTTATATTATAAGGTATTTTCGATGATACACTACAAATTACCATATATTCTAAGGTATTTTCAATGATAAACTACTATATATTATAAGGTATTTTCAATGATACAGTGCATATTACGTTATATTATAAGGTATTTTCAATGATACACTACAAATTACGATATATTATAAGGTATTTTCACTGATACACTGCATATTACGTTATATTATAAGGTATTTTCATTGATAGACTACAATTACCATATATTCTAAGGTATTTTCAATGATACACTGCATATTACGTTATATTATAAGGTATTTTCAATGATACACTGCATATTACGTTATATTATAAGGTATTTTCAATGATACACTGCATATTACGTTATATTATAAGGTATTTTCAATGATACACTGCATATTACGTTATATTATAAGGTATTTTCAATGATACACTGCATATTACGTTATATTATAAGGTATTTTCAATGATACACTGCATATTACGTTATATTATAAGGTATTTTCAATGATACACTGCATATTACGTTATATTATAAGGTATTTTCAATGATACACTGCATATTACGTTATATTATAAGGTATTTTCAATGATACACTGCATATTACGTTATATTATAAGGTATTTTCAATGATACACTGCATATTACGTTATATTATAAGGTATTTTCATTGATGCACTACAAATTACCATATATTATAAGGTATTTTCAATGATACACTACAAATTACGATATATTATAAGGTATTTTCAATGATACACCGCATATTACGTTATATTATAATGTATTTTCAATGATACACTGCATATTACGTTATATTATAAGGTATTTTCAATGATACACTGCATATTACGTTTTATTATAAGGTATTCTCAATGATACACTGCATATTACGATTTATTATAAGGTATTTTCAATGATACACTGCATATTACGTCATATTATAAGGTATTTTCAATGATACACTGCATATTACGTTATATTATAAGGTATTTTCAATGATACACACAATATTACGTTTTATAATAAGGTATTTTCAATGATAAACTACTAAATATTATAAGGTATTTCCAATGATACACTACAAATTACGATATATTACAAGGTATTTTCAATGATACACTGCATATTACGTTATATTATAAGGTATTTTCAATGATACACTGCATATTACGTTATATTATAAGGTATTTTCAATGATACACTGCATATTACGATATATTATAAGGTATTTTCAATGATACACTGCATATTACGTTATATTATAAGGTATTTTCAATGATACACTGCATATTACGTTATATTATAAGGTATTTTCAATGATACACTGCATATTACGTTATATTATAAGGTATTTTCAATGATACACTGCATATTACGTTATATTATAAGGTATTTTCAATGATACACTGCATATTACGTTATATTATAAGGTATTTTCAATGATACACTGCATATTACGTTATATTATAAGGTATTTTCAATGATACACTGCATATTACGTTATATTATAAGGTATTTTCATTGATGCACTACAAATTACCATATATTATAAGGTATTTTCAATGATACACTACAAATTACGATATATTATAAGGTATTTTCAATGATACACCGCATATTACGTTATATTATAATGTATTTTCAATGATACACTGCATATTACGTTATATTATAAGGTATTTTCAATGATACACTGCATATTACGTTTTATTATAAGGTATTCTCAATGATACACTGCATATTACGATTTATTATAAGGTATTTTCAATGATACACTGCATATTACGTCATATTATAAGGTATTTTCAATGATACACTGCATATTACGTTATATTATAAGGTATTTTCAATGATACACACAATATTACGTTTTATAATAAGGTATTTTCAATGATAAACTACTAAATATTATAAGGTATTTCCAATGATACACTACAAATTACGATATATTACAAGGTATTTTCAATGATACACTGCATATTACGTTATATTATAAGGTATTTTCATTGATACACTACAAATTACAATATATTATAAGGTATTTTCAATGATACACTGCATATTACGTTATATTATAAGGTATTTTCAATGATACACTGCATATTACGTTATATTATAAGGTATTTTCAATGATACACTGCATATTACGTTATATTATAAGGTATTTTCAATGATACACTGCATATTACGTTATATTATAAGGTATTTTCAATGATACACTGCATATTACGTTATATTATAAGGTATTTTCAATAATAAACTACTATATATTACAAGGTATTTTCAATGATACACTACAAATTACGATATATTATAAGGTATTTTCAATGATACACTGCATATTACGTTATATTATAAGGTATTTTCATTGATACACTGCATATTAAGTTATATTATAAGGTATTTTCAATGATAGACTGCAAATATTACGTTATATTATAAGGTATTTTCGATGATACACTACAAATTACCATATATTCTAAGGTATTTTCAATGATAAACTACTATATATTATAAGGTATTTTCAATGATACAGTGCATATTACGTTATATTATAAGGTATTTTCAATGATACACTACAAATTACGATATATTATAAGGTATTTTCACTGATACACTGCATATTACGTTATATTATAAGGTATTTTCATTGATAGACTACAATTACCATATATTCTAAGGTATTTTCAATGATACACTGCATATTACGTTATATTATAAGGTATTTTCAATGATACACTGCATATTACGTTATATTATAAGGTATTTTCAATGATACACTGCATATTACGTTATATTATAAGGTATTTTCAATGATACACTGCATATTACGTTATATTATAAGGTATTTTCAATGATACACTGCATATTACGTTATATTATAAGGTATTTTCAATGATACACTGCATATTACGTTATATTATAAGGTATTTTCAATGATACACTGCATATTACGTTATATTATAAGGTATTTTCAATGATACACTGCATATTACGTTATATTATAAGGTATTTTCAATGATACACTGCATATTACGTTATATTATAAGGTATTTTCAATGATACACTGCATATTACGTTATATTATAAGGTATTTTCAATGATACACTGCATATTACGTTATATTATAAGGTATTTTCAATGATACACTGCATATTACGTTATATTATAAGGTATTTTCAATGATAAACTACTATATATTACAACGTATTTTCAATGATACACTACAAATTACGATATATTATAAGGTATTTTCAATGATACACTGCATATTACTTTATATTATAAGGTATTTTCATTGATACACTACAAATTACGATATATTATAAGGTATTTTCAATGATACACAGCATATTACGTTATATTATAAGGTATTTTCAATGATAAACTACTATATATTATAAGGTATTTTCAATGATAAACTACTATATATTATAAGGTATTTTCAATGATACACTACAAATTACGATATATTATAAGGTATTTTCACTGATACACTGCATATTACGTTATATTATAAGGTATTTTCATTGATAGACTACAATTACCATATATTCTAAGGTATTTTCAATGATACACTGCATATTACGTTATATTATAAGGTATTTTCAATGATACACTGCATATTACGTTATATTATAAGGTATTTTCAATGATACACTGCAAGTAGGAAGACTATGTCTTTTCTAACTCAGGGTGGTTCCCCCCATGAACTCAGGGTGGTTCCCCCCATGTGGGGGAGGGGGTAACCCCCCCCCCCCGGCCATTGCCCCCCCCTTTCCCTTTGGGAGGGGGCTTGCCCCCTCCCCCTCCCCTTCCCCCTCCCCCACCCCTCCCACCCCCCTCCCTCTGGGGAGGGGTTTTTTCGGGGGTCACCCCCAGACCGAACCGAGCGGTCTTTTTCGGGAGTCACCCCCAGACCTAACCGGGGCGGTCTTTTTCGGGAGTCACCCCCAGACCTAACCGGGGCGGTCTTTTTCGGGAGTCACCCCCAGACCTAACCGGGGCGATCTTTTTCAGGGGTCACCCCCAGACCTAACCGGGGCGGTCTTTTTCGGGGGTCACCCACAGACCTAACCGGGCCATCTTTTTTCGGGGTCACCCGCGGTCTTTTTCGGGGGTCACCCCCAGACGCGGTTTTTTCGGGGGGGGGGGGGGGGGTCCGCGGGGGATCGCGAATTTTTTGGGGGGTCAAGGCCTGATTTTTTCGCGAATGTTTTTCGGGAGAGTGACGTCACAAAGGATAGGAGTGGAGGTAGGTGGATTTTTGTGACGTCACAGCGGTATCCTCTCGCGCACGAACCGCATACTTTGGCGATCTAACCGAGAATGATGGAACAGACGCCTCTCAGACCCCGCCCGTTCTTTCCTGCAGTGGTGGTGGGGGAAGTCGTTTTGCTGAGTAATCAGTTGTAATGTTATGCCCCTTTGACATCAGGGAATCTCGCATTTTTGCAACCGAGCACTTTGCTGAGTAATCAGTTTGTTGTAATGTTATACCCCCCTTTGAAATCTCGGCAAACACACCCGACCAAATATTATAATTTCTTTTAAGACGCTATTTGATTGACCCTGACATTTTTTTATGTAATATGATACCCCCTTGGGAACGAACAGGAATCTCGGGGACAGGAAATGTAAATCATGCATTAAATGTCAGAGAAATATCCTTTTGATTTTATTTTATTAGCATTACATCTAAGCCTAAAGCTAACAATTCAGTGTCTATTAATGAATTGCGTTCAAAATCGTCATGTTCTGCAATGGCTTTTGCAAAATCATCGGTAACATTAGATATTATTTGCATAAACTTACAATATTTAGTTTGTACACAGAATAGATTCTCGGATAGCCAAGAGTACATGTGATCGATACAAAATTCTAAATCAAACAATCTTCTCATCGTTTTCTGGGCAATCTGTATGCACTTAGTCGAATTTGATAATTTTACAAGCTTTACATCATCGTTTAACTGACAGAACTCCACAGTTATATCACCAACATGCACAGCATTCCCTGAGTTGACAATGTTCCGCAGAATGTCTTCCTTCTTTCGAAGAAGATCTTTCCAGGTAGCCATAGACAGTTGAATTTCATTGCCGTGATTGTCTCCTATAGCCAACTCGACGTGACAGCAACCACCAATTCGGACTCCAATGTCAAGGTATTTGTAGAATGTATTCGTCAAGGGATATCTCCTACCCAATATACGCACCGCGCGCACGATCCTCTGTTCCGAATTATCAGCGCTGATAAGAAAAGAAGCAATTATGAAATGCATTTTTTTCAGTTGCAAAGAAACAATACTGAATAGCATTTTTAGCGGTAGCCAGAGTACTTACTGTGTGTTTAATTGCGGAGGATTGAACTCATTATTCTGCAGCGTAGCTCGAGAGTTGACGGTTGCGGACCACATAGTTGATACTTTGTCGATCCAACCAACAATGGCGTTTTATAGCCTCTCTCTACCCCCCCCCCCTCCCTTTTTGAAAAAATGCAAACACAGCAAGGAATCTCGGCACGAGGCAAACACATCCGGTGAAATATGATACCAAAAATTCTTAGAAATAAGTTTGCCGAGTAATCATTTTTTGTAATGTTATACCACAAACTGCGCATTTTGTCGGCAACATTGGGTGAAATATTATACCATTTTAAGAAATACGGAAAAAACTTTGTTAAATAATATTCTTTATTCAAAAATATGGTTCTTATTGATCATTATATATTTTACACAGTTTAAATACATTTTCAACGGCACATACGCCAGTATGGAATGCACATCTATGCAGCCCCTTTTGCAACATCGACAATCTTGGAACATCCTCTAGATCCACATCAAGAGCCTCGATTCCAGTTAATTTCCACAGCCATTTTTTCTTTTCCAATCCCTTGACAATGACCTGCTGCGTATTTTCCAGGGCTAGTTTCAAACAGCTTCCAGCTTCTTTGTATGGAACATATCCGTCCATCCACCCGATTCCATGATGTTTTCTCGTTAGCCATCGAACCTGACGTGTTTCGGCAGCAGTCAATCGGTGGAACCCAAATGGTGGCTCGAATATCCAGTGCAATAGTTTATTTCCATCCCGTAAAATGGCCGCTTCTTTTACAATGAATTCGTTTGACTCGATCTTGAACCCTTGTACATCGACAAACGTTAGATGAACCATCGCCGCTTGTTAAAGTATTCTGTGCACTACGTTGGTCAACGGGCTGTACTCGACTATACGATCATGTATAATCAAGCAGTATGCAGCTGTGTTGACTGGCACATTATCTCTGCATTCGAAATCTATGCGGACATCAATTGTAGCACTTTTAACAGACTCGTTTTGACGAGAGCAGTCTATGACCACAAATGGGCCACGTGATAAGAACTCTAATTCGTCCAATAGCGGCTCACTGCATCGATCGCCATAATACGAGTTTTGAAATTTTGCGTACATATCGTAAAGTACCGCATACTTATTTTTTTCAAAGTCCAAGTTTAGGTCATCATATGGGTATGATTCCGAATTTAGGTACAAACGTATGTTTGACAGTTTACAATCGTCGAATTGATTAGCAGTCTTATGCAATTGATTCTTCCTATCATTCTGCAATGCGAATATGATGAAGCGTGGTTTCTCCAGTTGTGTTACAGTCTTGATGGCCCACGTATGCATCGTCGTTGTTTGTAAATGTGGATATTCGTATAGATCCCAAGAGCGAAAACTCATAGGTATCATTTGTCCTCTCTCGAGAATGCGTAGTAACGACAATTTGGTTACTTCTTCAAGACTTATGTGCGGCATTCGCCACTGAACTTTGAATAATTCGATTTTAGGTCTTAAAATACTAGAACCATTCAACGCGTTTAGATCGTTTCGTGATCGAATTAAGACCAACTCTTGACGCACATTAACGGTTATCTTGTTATAATCTTCACCGAAGCCAAAGAGCATATTGAATGGTATACAGAAATTGAAATCTGCGCCATCCAGTTTACGATACCAGCCAGCGGTGGCCAATGCTTTACTTCTTCCGGGGGAGATGGACACGTGTGTTTTTAACGCAGTCGTTATTCCAGGATTTTTACAGCGATCTATTTCAACGCCATTTAGTTCATATCGAATTTCATCAAACATGAAAGCAGCACAATTGGTATCGAGAGTAACATTGTTGCTTGTTCCTTCAGGTGGAGCCTCTGCTAAAATAACTTTTCCTTCAATGTACAAGAAACTCTCGCACGGTAGCGTATACAGATCTTGCTGCTGTATCGGTATTCTTATTTCATCGCTATTTCCGAGAGTAGTATTTGCATAGGGATTATACGTGTGCACTTCTATCTTGGTTATACGATTATCGGAGGTCGGTGTATTGCCAATGGCCAGAATGTCAGACATTATTGCTTTACAACAAATCCCAACGATTGTAGAAAACGCACGTTCTGCAAGCTCAGCAGGTTCCTCCTCGACGATGGTGTGACACGATAATTTGCCCGACTTACTGTGTCGATGAATGTATTTGTTGCAGCAGTCGGAATTAGAGGTTCGTTCGCTTTGTTATACACAAGCATAATACAACACTTATTCGTAGGAGCGGGGATCTCGCCGTCTTACATGTAGTCTAACAGTGATTTCTTCTCCACGAAAATCGATCAGACGATTATTTTGGTCAAGCAGACGTATTTCTAAATCGTCTATTATCCGCACGACGATAGGAAGGTAAATGACTCGCGGCGGCGTTTCTGAGATCTTATATCCTGGAGGAACCCTAGGTGAAAATTCGTGAATAATGTGTACAGGTTTGTCATTACTGTACGAACCAGCTGTTATGCTGCATTCCACTCTGATCACGTTGATGCTTATGATGTTCACAGGAGCGTTAGACTCATGCCACATTTTACGTGGGAGAATACGGTTTGCAGAAAATCCAAGTAGCGATCCTATGTTATTAGGTTTCTCAAAATTAATCTTATAGGAGCAGTATATTTCACTCTTCATCGTATTATTGTTAGCACGTATGACGAGAGGGTATTCATCGTTCCCCGAATCATGCCTGTTGGGATATCTTCGCAGTATTTCCCGTTTCAAGTACTTATCGATTGCATCCAGTTCGTAAGATCCTTCGGGAATGACAATTTCTTCGTCATTTTCACCAAAATAAAATTTATTGTTGCGAGCATCGACGTTCGCTATCGTGTTAAACGTTTCAAAATCCACGAGACCTAGTTCGTATTCATGACCACTCAAATCTATCGCGGGAAAGTATTGGACTGCGAGCATGCTGCTCTTACCCGTTAACGTCAGTGTCAACGACGAGGGCGTCATGTTTATGCGAAAGGGGTAAAGAATGTAATGAAATTGTACTTGTCGGTAATGTGCATTTATAATGAGTTTTCCTCGAGAAATTTTACACACAGTTGCCCGCATATGGTTTGATCGAAATTTTGAAAACGTGCATGATTGTAAGTAATTGTTGCGGATGATCCAAAGTATGCAATAAGTTCCACAGGTGGACGTAGATTACCAAAGCTATCAAAATATTTCACGGTACGATTGCGTTTCACGTATGCGACCCAATGTGTTCCCGGACCGATACTATCATCCAAGTTTACTATACCGCTCTCATTTACATTTGCTCTCGCCGGAAGACTATCGCGCATGTATACTCCGCGAAAATATGGTATATTCTTTCTTCCTATATCCTCAAGCTGAACATTTGTCATCGGCTGTGTCCCTAGTTTTTCATGGATTGAACTTTTTTTTTTCCTTAAACCGGTACCCTTCTTGTAGGGTGCGAGATAAATTCCGCGACCTTCCATAGCATGGTTATGACGTTGCAATTCCTCCAACTGTTTTCGCGCAGCCTTGGCATCGTTCACAGCCTTCGCTACGCCAGCAGCACCGCCCGTCAACGCCCCTATAGCTGACAATGCAGGTAAGAGGAACGGTAGGAAACCACCTCGCTTTGCTATCGGTAGAACTCGCGTCTTCTTCTTCTTACCGCTGTTCTTTTTTTTCTTGAGCCCCATCCCAAGCTTCGACTTAGCTTTCATCGCAGCCCAAACAGCTGTCGCAACAGTCTTTTCGCCTAACGTAGCGTCCTTCGCAGTTATGCGTTGACGTGCTCGATCAGCTAAAATTTGATCTGCCTTGTGACGATTCGTCAAATCTTTGTTTTGAGAGTATGCAATGTCGTGTTCTCTACAGGCCGAGTCTAATGGATTTATGCCACGATCGCCGCGAGCCAAGCGTTCCTGCAAACGTGTGCCGGGTCCACAAAATTGATATCCTGGTATATGTAACTCAAACGGCAATTTATTTATTAGGGTATTTAGAAGTCCTGCTCCCTGCCGCCGTATGCGCGAGTAACGATCCTTTTTCATAGGTGGTCCGTCAATGTGTCGCCAGTACGAAAGTCATTTATGGACTGATTGATATCTCTGGATCGCGTTTGTATAAATATTTCCCATACCCCGCTTATATGTTATTGTTGCAACAGCTGCGATGCGGTTCGTAAGGCAGCCTGTGAAAATTCGAGTGTTTTCAGACAGAAAGTTTGATAATATTATGCATCATGTTCTGAGACATGGACCATTATTACCTAACACTGTACGCGGTATAGTGTGTGGCCCTTCCAATTGTGGGAAAACTAATGTTGTCATTAGCTTGTTGGAAAGCCCTAATGGTATGCGATTCGAAAACGTGTATGTATATTCAAAATCGCTGCAACAGCCAAAATACCAATATTTGGAAAAGCTGCTCTCATCCGTAGAGAATGTTGGCTACTTTCCTTTTTCAAACAATAGCGACGTCGTTCCACCTAATGAAGCTCTACCAAATTCTATATTTATATTTGATGATGTGGCGTGCGATAAGCAGGATGTGATTAGAGAGTACTTTTCCATGGGTAGACATTCAAAAGTGGACAGTCTGTATCTATGCCAATCGTATGCAAGAATTCCAAAGCACCTGATTCGCGATAATACCAATCTCTTACTACTATTCAAACAGGACAACATGAATTTACGTCATGTGTATGACGATCACGTAAATACCGATATGACGTTTGGACAATTTAACAAACTGTGTGCAAAATGTTGGCAACAAAACTATGGATTTGTGGTTATAGACAAGGATAGTCCTATGCATAGAGGTCGCTATCGACGAGGATTTAATGACTATGTCGTATTATAACTACATCATTCGGCTGCCAACCTGTGACGTGATTGAACGGGTGTCGAACGGCATTGAACGGGCATTGAACGGTTGTCGAACGGTTGTCGAACGGGTGTCGAACGACATTGAACGGGTGTAGAACGCGGTGTCGAACGGCATCGAACGGGTGTCGAACAGTTGTCGAACGGCATCGAACGAACATCAAACGGGTGTCGAACGGCATCGAACGGGGTGTCGAACGGCATCGAACGGGCATTCAACGGTTGTCGAACGACATTGAATGGGTGTCGAACGGTTGTCGAACGGCAATGAACGGGCATTGAACAGGCATTGAACGGTTGTCGAACGGGGTGTTGAACGTGCACGTTCAACGTAGAACGGTTGTCGAACGGGCATTGAACGGGTGTAGAACGCGGTGTCGAACGGCATCGAACGGGTGTCGAACAGTTGTCGAACGGCATCGAACGAACATCAAACGGGTGTCGAACGGCATCGAACGGGGTGTCGAACGGGTGTCGAACGGCATCGAACGGGCATTCAACGGTTGTCGAACGACATTGAATGGGTGTCGAACGGTTGTCGAACGGCAATGAACGGGCATTGAACAGGCATTGAACGGTTGTCGAACGGGGTGTTGAACGTGCACGTTCAACGTAGAACGGTTGTCGAACGGGCATTGAACGGGTGTAGAACGCGATGTCGAACGGCATCGAACGGGTGTCGAACAGTTGTCGAACGGCATCGAACGAACATCAAACGGGTGTCGAACGGCATCGAACGGGGTGTAGAACGGGTGTCGAACGGCATCGAACGGGCATTCAACGGTTGTCGAACGACATTGAATGGGTGTCGAACGGTTGTCGAACGGCAATGAACGGGCATTGAACCGGCATTGAACGGTTGTCGAACGGGGTGTTGAACGTGCACGTTCAACGTAGAACGGTTGTCGAACGGGCATTGAACGGGTGTAGAACGCGGTGTCGAACGGCATCGAACGGGTGTCGAACAGTTGTCGAACGGCATCGAACGAACATCAAACGGGTGTCGAACGGCATCGAACGGGGTGTAGAACGGGTGTCGAACGGCATCGAACGGGCATTCAACGGTTGTCGAACGACATTGAATGGGTGTCGAACGGTTGTCGAACGGCAATGAACGGGCATTGAACAGGCATTGAACGGTTGTCGAACGGGGTGTTGAACGTGCACGTTCAACGTAGAACGGTTGTCGAACGGGCATTGAACGACATCGAACGGTTGTCGAACGGGCATTGAACGAGATCGAACGGTTGTAGAACAGTGTTAAAACGTTTCTAATCGAGCATGGGTCGAAATTCTGTTGAACAAAAGATGGAAAAAGAAGTGTTAACAAAAGAGATTGCCAAGACGAGCGAAGCTATACGAAAAAAATACTTAGCGCTAAAGGTCGGAAAAATGGATACCGATGCGGTGTTGGAACATAGCTTGCAACCTGTGATAAGACCCTTGAAAGAATTGATTGAAAACACAAAACCATTTCCCAGCCCAATTCCTGAAGAGACATCTTCAGAGTCGACATCCAAACATCAATTGCCCGTGATTAACGTTACACCTGAATATCATGGAGAGACCTCTTCAGAGTCCCCATTGCATCAGCCGCCCGTGCTTAACGCTGCACTCCAATATTGCGGATTAAAGCCGCTAAACGCTACGCCTCGGTATCGCGGATTGAAAAGATTACGTGCGGAAACACCTTTAAAACCAACACCTCATCGATTATCGAAACGACTTTGCCCAGATTCCGAACCTCCTGCAGAAGAAGTATGGACAGACGAAGCAGAAACACTTGAACAAAATATTCTCGAAACGACAATGCGTGAGATTGTTGAGAATCCCGAACAGCATGATGAAGCCACTACATATTTGACTCAGAATCTAGGACCGCTGTCGCAGGAATATTTGAACTTATTTATCACGGATAAGAAAAAACAGGTTGACCACGTGTATGGTGTGTACTATGATAAAAATACATTGATGCTTGGGGATAAGAATTTCGACGTAGACATGGAAGATAATATAATCATCGATAATGTAAAATACAGAGGAACGCCTGGCCTTTTCGAACTAATTTTCAAGAGAATGCCCGACGATACGATATACACCGATGCTGACAAACAGAAATATAAGAGTATTCTGCTGACGACAAATGCGCACAGGCGCAACCATAGTGCTGCAAATCCCCCATTGAGTAACAAAGGATACAAGTATAAACATGTAATTGCATCACTGCTTGAAACACGACCTCGCACTGGAAGAGGGTTTGCCCCCAAGTCAACTTTGATGAATACATTACCGGAGAACATGATGGTTACCGATAATGCGATTGATTATGTACATTGGGATGATCCCAACGAGTTAGTGGATAGAATAAGATTGCTTGCGTCATCGCGAGCTGCTGGACATACAGGCCATGATAACGAAATCATGTTAATCATAGAGGAGCTCCGAGAAGCGGGTCTGATTATAAATTAAAGATGGTTTTGAACGTGTTCAACAGTTTCACGATGTCAATCAACAAGTTCGGTGTTACGTTGCGAAACGAGTCAAATAAGGATGATGTAACATGCAAGAATTACGTGAGACGGAGTGCGCTTTGTCTCAATGGCGACGCTTTCGACGCGAGAGACCGAAAGCTTGGAGGTTTGGCATACCCGACGAACGATGCCGATGCAGTGAATAAGACATGCTTGGACAAGGAAATGGCGCATATTCTGAAAACATTAAATCGATTGGAGGAGCGCATCTTCAAGGAAACACGTAAAACAATTTTAAAAATGTCTAATGAAGCAGAAAAAAAATGCGACATCATGTGTTCGAAGCTGCGGCGAGAAATAATGGCTGAAGTCCATAAATTGCAAGGTTACGTCGAATTAAATTTTACTCGGCAGTGATGCGCGCAAGACCCGAACAATTATATCAATATTATTACATGATTATATTGTGCATGGAAATGACAATTAAGATTTTTAATAAATAAATGAAAAAATATACAATTTTTTAATTCCAAAACCAGTTTTTTTACTTTTTAGCCGGAGTACTTGCGGGTTAAATATTATAACTTCTTTTAAGACGAAGATACGTCGTTTCGCATTAAACGCTCTATCACCGTTCTCTGGTCGACGGGGAAACGATCGTTCAAATACGAATTTATAACGTGAATCCAAGCTAAACTTTTTAACGTTGACACAGTCATTTTTTCATCAATATTCGTCGTCACCAGATACAAATAACGCGCGTCTTTTCATCGGTGAAAAGGGTGGAATCAAACGTGTTCCCGCATAGACACACTCGGTTCTTAAATAGCCTACCCAAAACAGCAGACTCAGCAAAAAAAGAAAAAAACCAATCGATGTTGAAAAGAGAAAAACGCAGTCCAGAAAATGTCGCTAATCTTTCAGTGTCTCATTCGCTCACGATATTAGAAACGATACTTCCGTGACGAGAAACATTTACACAGCATTGCGTTTTCGCACGCTCGGTATAATAAAAAAAATGTCAGGGTCAATCAAATAGCGTCTTAAATGCTGGCGCAGCAGTTTTGTCGTGATTCCTGTTCGTTCCTAAGGGGTTTCATATTTTATAAAAAATGTCAGGGTCAATCAAATGGCGTCTTAAATGCTGACGTGTTTATGCCTGTCGCCCAAAAGCTGCGAGAGTTATTCTTTGCGATATATACCAAAATGTTCGCTGTGTTTATAAGATTGTCGGTTGGTCAAGCGATTAATGGGATGGTCTACCAAGCGGTAGACCGAGGTTCGAATCCTGTTGGGGTAAGAAAGTTTTTTTCCCGTTAAAGAAAAAAAATGTGGTTCGCAACCGCTTGTGACGTCACGGAAGTGGTGGGGGTTCCTGCGAAGGCGGTCGGTAACAGACGGGCTATGAAACGCCATTGTCGGTTAGATCGGCAGAGTGTCAACATGTGTGGCTCGCCGTCTACCGCTTGTGACGTCACGGAAGTGGTGGGGGTTCCTGCAAAGGCGGTCGGTAACAGACAGGCTATGAAACGCCATTGTCGGTTAGATCAGCAGAGTGTCAACATGTGTGGACCGCCGTCTACCGCTTGTGACGTCACTACCTGCGAACCACATAGTTGATACGGAAGTCGCTTCCGTGACGTCACTTCCTCATGACCCCAAAATTCGCTTAGGTAGTGACGTCACTCCCTCATGACCCCCCCCCCCTTCCTCATGACCCCCAAAATTCGCTTAGGTAGTGACGTCACTCCCGAGTTCTGTCAGTTAAACGATGATGTAAAGCTTGTAAAATTATCAAATTCGACTAAGTGCATACAGATTGCCCAGAAAACGATGAGAAGATTGTTTGATTTAGAATTTTGTATCGATCACATGTACTCTTGGCTATCCGAGAATCTATTCTGTGTACAAACTAAATATTGTAAGTTTATGCAAATAATATCTAATGTTACCGATGATTTTGCAAAAGCCATTGCAGAACATGACGATTTTGAACGCAATTCATTAATAGACACTGAATTGTTAGCTTTACGCTTAGATGTAATGCTAATAAAATAAAATCAAAAGGATATTTCTCTGACATTTAATGCATGATTTACATTTCCTGTCCCCGAGATTCCTGTTCGTTCCCAAGGGGGTATCATATTACATAAAAAAATGTCAGGGTCAATCAAATAGCGTCTTAAAAGAAATTATAATATTTGGTCGGGTGTGTTTGCCGAGATTTCAAAGGGGGGTATAACATTACAACAAACTGATTACTCAGCAAAGTGCTCGGTTGCAAAAATGCGAGATTCCCTGATGTCAAAGGGGCATAACATTACAACTGATTACTCAGCAAAACGACTTCCCCCACCACCACTGCAGGAAAGAACGGGCGGGGTCTGAGAGGCGTCTGTTCCATCATTCTCGGTTAGATCGCCAAAGTATGCGGTTCGTGCGCGAGAGGATACCGCTGTGACGTCACAAAAATCCACCTACCTCCACTCCTATCCTTTGTGACGTCACTCTCCCGAAAAACATTCGCGAAAAAATCAGGCCTTGACCCCCCAAAAAATTCGCGATCCCCCGCGGACCCCCCCCCCCCCCGAAAAAACCGCGTCTGGGGGTGACCCCCGAAAAAGACCGCGGGTGACCCCGAAAAAAGATGGCCCGGTTAGGTCTGTGGGTGACCCCCGAAAAAGACCGCCCCGGTTAGGTCTGGGGGTGACCCCTGAAAAAGATCGCCCCGGTTAGGTCTGGGGGTGACTCCCGAAAAAGACCGCCCCGGTTAGGTCTGGGGGTGACTCCCGAAAAAGACCGCCCCGGTTAGGTCTGGGGGTGACTCCCGAAAAAGACCGCCCCGGTTAGGTCTGGGGGTGACTCCCGAAAAAGACCGCTCGGTTCGGTCTGGGGGTGACCCCCGAAAAAACCCCTCCCCAGAGGGAGGGGGGTGGGAGGGGTGGGGGAGGGGGGAGGGGAGGGGGAGGGGGCAAGCCCCCTCCCAAAGGGAAAGGGGGGGGGGCAATGGCCGGGGGGGGTTACCCCCTCCCCCACATGGGGGGAACCACCCTGAGTTCATGGGGGGAACCACCCTGAGTTAGAAAAGACATAGTCTTCCTACTACTGCATATTACGTTATATTATAAGGTATTTTCAATGATACACTACAAATTACGATATATTATAACGTATTTTCATTTATAGACTGCATATTACCTTATATAATAAGGTACTTTCAATGATACACTGCATATTACGTTTTATTATAAGGTATTTTCAATGATACACAGAATATTACGTTATATTATAAGGTATTTTCATTGATACACTACAAATTACAATATATTATAAGGTATTTTCAATGATACACTGCATATTACGTTATATTATAAGGTATTTTCAATGATACACTGCATATTACGTTATATTATAAGGTATTTTCAATGATACACTGCATATTACGTTATATTATAAGGTATTTTCAATGATACACTGCATATTACGTTATATTATAAGGTATTTTCAATGATACACTGCATATTACGTTATATTATAAGGTATTTTCAATGATAAACTACTATATATTACAAGGTATTTTCAATGATACACTACAAATTACGATATATTATAAGGTATTTTCAATGATACACTGCATATTACGTTATATTATAAGGTATTTTCATTGATACACTACAAATTACCATATATTATAAGGTATTTTCAATGATACACTAAAAAATTTCGATATATTATAAGGTATTTTCACTGATACACTGCATATTACGTTATATTATAAGGTATTTTCATTGATAGACTACAATTACCATATATTCTAAGGTATTTTCAATGATACACTGCATATTACGTTATATTATAAGGTATTTTCAATGATACACTGCATATTACGTTGTATTATAAGGTATTTTCAATGATACACTGCATATTACGTTATATTATAAGGTATTTTCAATGATACACTGCATATTACGTTATATTATAAGGTATTTTCAATGATACACTGCATATTACGTTATATTATAAGGTATTTTCAATGATATACTGCATATTACGTTATATTATAAGGTATTTTCAATGATAAACTACTATATATTACAAGGTATTTTCAACGATACACTACAAATTACGATATATTATAAGGTATTTTCAATGATACACTGCATATTACGTTATATTATAAGGTATTTTCATTGATACACTACAAATTACCATATATTATAAGGTATTTTCAATGATACACTGCATATTACGTTATATTATAAGGTATTTTCAATGATACACTGCATATTACGTTATATTATAAGGTATTTTCAATGATACACTGCATATTACGTTATATTATAAGGTATTTTCAATGATACACTGCATATTACGTTATATTATAAGGTATTTTCAATGATACACTGCATATTACGTTATATTATAAGGTATTTTCAATGATACACAGAATATTACGTTATATGGGAAGGTATTTTCAATGATACACTGCATAATACGTTATATTATAAGGTACTTACAATGATACACTGCATATTACGTTTTATTATAAGGTATTTTCAATGATACACAGAATATTACGTTATATTATAAGGTATTTTCATTGATACACTACAAATTACAATATATTATAAGGTATTTTCAATGATACACTGCATATTACGTTATATTATAAGGTATTTTCAATGATACACTGCATATTACGTTATATTATAAGGTATTTTCAATGATACACTGCATATTACGTTATATTATAAGGTATTTTCAATGATACACTGCATATTACGTTATATTATAAGGTATTTTCAATGATACACTGCATATTACGTTATATTATAAGGTATTTTCAATGATACACAGAATATTACGTTATATTATAAGGTATTTTCAATGATAAACTACTATATATTATAAGGTATTTTCAATGATACACTGCATATTACGTTATATTATAAGGTATTTTCAATGATACACTGCATATTGCGTTATATTATAAGGTATTTTCAATGATACACAGAATATTACGTTATATGGGAAGGTATTTTCAATGATACACTGCATAATACGTTATATTATAAGGTATTTTCAATGATACACCGCATATTACGTTATATTATAATGTATTTTCAATGATACACTGCATATTACGTTATATTATAAGGTATTCTCAATGATACACTGCATATTACGATTTATTATAAGGTATTTTCAATGATACACTGCATATTACGTCATATTATAAGGTATTTTCAATGATACACTGCATATTACGTTATATTATAAGGTATTTTCAATGATACACTGCATATTACGTTATATTATAAGGTATTTTCAATGATACACTGCATATTACGTTATATTATAAGGTATTTTCAATGATACACTGCATATTACGTTATATTATAAGGTATTTTCAATGATACACTGCATATTACGTTATATTATAAGGTATTTTCAATGATACACAGAATATTACGTTATATTATAAGGTATTTTCAATGATACACAGAATATTACGTTATATG